>JAHHUM010002126.1:0-288860 GCA_036173005.1 Crenichthys baileyi | reverse complement strand
ACCTTTTCACACAAACAACAGAAAAAGGTTTTAAATGGCCTGAAACTATAATGGATAAAGATAAACTATAACAAGATGGATGGAGGATGCATTAGAGGAGGCTGCATTAGAGGAGAGTAGGCAGATTGGTTCGAGGAAAAAGAAAGACAATAGAAGACTACCATTATGGGTGTACAGCCAGCAAATCTGCAGCAATTGTGTGATGCTATCACATCAGTGTGGTCCAAAATCTCTGAGAAATGTTTCTGACACCTTGTTGAATCTAACAAAGAATTAAGGCCCTTCTGAAGACAAAAGGGAGTTGAAGGTGGTACTAGCAAGTTGTGACTAATAAAGTGAGGCCAGTGTTTTTGTGCCTTTTTCTGATTTCTGTAGAAATGGAACTTCCAACCCTGGGACACATTCATATTTGCATTTGCCACTAAAAACCTGTTTTTCTAGAAGCAAGTTACTGTTAGTGTCAGACAGGAATTGCTGCAACTGGACAGAGAGTCAGTGAAAGCATCAGAATACAGTTTTTCCATTGTGGACACAGATAGCCGAGGAGGACAATGTTACATAGTGACGCCTTTGCTTAAAATCTCATGCTGGATAGATACTCTATAAAAGTAGCAGATCTGTGCGAGAAATGTGCGGCTAAGATTGTTTGTCTGTTTCTTTTGCATTTACAGCTGAAATTACATCAGTTATGCTTAGGGATAGGTAGCGAATCAGGTATTTTTGTAGGTACCGACCGAATTCCGTCGGTACTACCGAGTACCGATTCACAAAAAATCAAACGGTACTATGTTTCGGTACCTAAACGCATCATTGTGACACTGAGGGAGTGGAATAGTGGAAGATTTTCCATGCCGGACATGAACACGGCATTGTACGTCAGTAGCTGCTGGTACTGTCATTAATGCATGGCTGATAGAAAGCGCTCGAAAATATGGCTTCACTTTTCAAAATGCGATGCAGATTATGCTCGCTGCAATATTTGTGACGCGAAGTGCAAGGCCAGCAGCAGAAATGCTTCTAATGTGAGGAAGCACCTGGTTAAGCACAAGAAATTTTTTAAGACTGAAGAGTGCACAATTTTCGTCAGCCTTAGATCTACAGCTACAACTCCTGTATTCTGCAACGTTAGCATGCCTGTATCTGTTAGCGACTCGTCGTCTGCAGCCAGCAACATGGCTGCGTAGTCAGTTAAGGGTTTTCATATTGAAGAAAAGTTTGAAACAACAGAGATGTTACAATAAAACCAGTTGGATGTTGTTTATATTTATTCATTAAAGATTATATTTTGAGAAAAAAATATGTTAAATTAAAAATATTTGAAATTTTATTATTAAACTGTTTAGCATTTATTACCACATAAAAACACACAAAAGTACCGAAAACTGGTACCATTGGGTAACGGTATCATACTGTATCGGTTCAAATATGAAAGGTACCCGTCCCTAGTTATGCTTCACAGTAGCACAGTTGTTGGCACTGTTGCCTTGCAGTAGGAAGGTCCTGGGTTCGAATGCCAGCCTGGGGTCTTTCTCTGTGAAGTTTGCAGGTTCTCCCTATGCATGTGTGGGTCCTCTCCTGATACTCTGGCTTCCTCCCATAATTCCAAAATAGTACTGTTAGGTTAATTGATCCCTCTCAATTGCCGTAAGGAGTGAATGTGTGTGCATGGTTGTTTGTCCTGTGTATCTCAGGGTTTCCCTGTGATGTACTGGCAACCTGTCCAAGGTGTGCCCCACCTCCCGCCCAGTGACTGCTGTAGATAGGCACCAGCCCCATCGAAACCCTGCAAGGATAAGCAAATATAGACAATGGATGAATAGATGACTTCCATTATGGGAAAGAAAGATCTTCTGTCACAATCTGAATTTATATTATAAGAAGCACGTTTTTGCAAGATGGCCGAGACACAACCTTGAGCATCCACAGTGGAGTATTCTCCAAAGACTCAAAGTTGCATTTGTGAATATTTGTAGAAGTAACTTTGATTCAGATGTAAGGCCAGTAAATAGGAACCAGAGAGTTTAATTTTCATGGAAAGAATATAAAACAAATATCTAATGAACTTGCAGGCAGCAATTAAATTTAAAGCAAAATAAACGTACTCATAAACACACAAACATTGTCCAAGCAAAAAAACCCACTGTCACCTCTTTTATTTGCCCATTGTAGCAAAAGATTAGTGAAAAGCTAAGACCTCCTTAGGAAGTGTTAATCATCCAAAACACCAGTGAAGAAAAAAACTCGATAATGTGTAATAAATCACTCAAAACACACATAATATTGCTGCAATCCGCCAAAAGTTCATTGTCACCTTAAACACAAAATTTCAGCTCCTATAATACTGAATAGCAGAAAGAACTGACCTACATGATGCAGTTATTGCTCATCACTAATTACGCCAGGTCGCAAAAACGTTCTAATTTTTTGAGGGTCAGGTCCATGTCTACCAGAGGACTTGCCAAAGTTGTTGCTGTGACACACGTGCAGCATTTTTATACTTACTGTACATATTTTGTACATTTCTGAACACAATTTTGGCTTTTATGAAGTGCTTGTATTAGTGTGTTAATGTATGGAAAGATTCAATATTTACAAAAATGAATCTTCTTCAAAACTTTAGTAATTCTCTCTGAAATTATGAATATTGGTTTCTGCCCCAAATCCTAACTGATGGTGACCCATTCTGGTGGTGCTCCTTTTTCCACCTGCTTTTGAGGACTGACCAGATCTCAAGGGGTTTAAGATTTGGGGAGTTTGCTGCCACATGTCCAACATTTCTGTGTTTTGTTCTTTGAGCTACTTTGTTCTGACTTGCCTTGTGACATGGTGCTCCATCATGCTGGAAAATCCACAGATCATTACTAGTTGTTCCTGGAAAGTGGAAAGAAGGTGATTGGAAGTTATATTGATCCTTTCACAATGCCTCACTTGTAGCAACACAATAACTCATGTTAATTCTCACCTTTTCTTTTTCAAATGTCCCTAAACAATCAGAAGGTGAGTTGATATGAGAAAATAGCTTTGCACCAGTCCTCTGCCATTCATCCTTGTACTTATTCTAGATATTTTTCTCGGACAGAAGTGGTTTCTTTGCTTCTTGTCTTGTCCAAATGTCTTCACCTTACTGTGTGTGCAGATGCCGTCAGATCCGCATGCTGCAAACACTAAAAGAGCTTTGCACTTGTGGCAACATAATTAAACGGAGGTTGTCAGTTCACCAATGATGGAAAAGGGTCACTTAGAGAAAAAAGTTCTGAATGTTCTTCATTTTCACAGTGCCTGAAAATAATGTGGTTTGTAAAGGTTTCAGTGAAACATATCAGTGGTCACATTGATATTATGTTTTTGTTTTTATTGTTACTGTGCGGGAAACAATAAAACGGTACCTAAATGGAATACTGCACTGCTAAATAATCTTACACAATGTTTACAGCACACTTATGGTTTTGTGAAGACGGTTCAGCTTCATTAGCCAGGACACTCCTTAACCAGGCAACCACCTGCCTGGCAGCGTTTTGTAACTGTGCCTGTTATACAGACATCAACAAACAAGAAAAAAGTCATGCTAGTTAGTTAGCATATATTTTAATTGAATGTTGCGCTCAGTAAATCATAAACTAGGTTACACGCAATATGCACAAAATATTATGCATTGTAAGACGTACATAACTTACCTCCTGATGGTCATCTTCTTCTTTTTCTTCTTCTTCTGGTGGACAATCATAGAGGACAGGGACTGTAACCAATTGTGTGTAATGATATGATGCCGACTGGATCCACCCATCTACTGTCAAGAAGAAAACCGTGAGCGAGCAAACAGGTCAAAGTTTCTCGAGCGAGCAGAAGAACAAGCCTGTGCAAGCAGAAAAATTCTGCTAGCACACACGCAGTCGTTTGTGCATGCTCAGATTTCCCTTGCGCATATCTCATTTATGCTCACGTGATTTTGATATTCCACCATATCTCTGCTCCGTATCTCTACTCATGTGTTGTTTTCCTCCTCAACTTTCTGCACCGTCTGCACGGTGAGGGGACAAAGAGGCAGTTTTGCGGGCTTCCTGCAAAACCCCAAATGAAATTACCAAAATAACTGCATGTTGACTGTAAACCGCTACTCTGTAGCTTTCAGAAACCGTTGAAATTTTACAGAAAGCCTAACCTGCAGTATTGTTACAGTAACTCAAAGTGCACTTGTCCAAATGTGTAGCAGACGACACACGAACCATGACAAATCACAGAGGTAATTGTGACTGAAAATATGTTAAATCAAATGGTTTTATGTGGTTGGAATCTTTACTTATGTAAAAAAAAAATATTTAATTGCTGTTCTGCTGTGGTGGGACACTGCCAGTTTAATGGTTGTTTGTTTTCATGTCTCCCAGGGTGCTACGATATTATTTTAATGATGCCTTGTGTTTTTAGTGTTTTCTCCTCAGACTTGTGATGGCTCATTTCCCAAATGAATTGTGGGAAAGATGGAACCTAATAGCAGAAAGAAACCAGGCCAGTTTTCATGTTCCTCCTTTGTCCATCCCTCTCTGTCCACAAATTAATGAAGACCAAGTCATGTCTCGGTGTATTAATTTCTTCCATAATTCCTTGGTCTAAATTTAGAACCGAGGACTTGAGTGACTTGCAGAGATATTTGGAGGGAATTAAACTGTCTGACGCTGGATTAACACATTAGATGATGAATCTTTAAGCAGAGAGTCAATTTAATTCTCTCAGTGACAGATAAAGATAAGAATTTCAGGGGATGAAGTAGGGATGGCTTTCAAATCCCAACAAAACCATGTCCCGAAGGGCAAAACTGCTCCTACTTAAAACAAAAGTAGGTTACAGTGCCTTTCCTTTCCATCTTCCTTTTCTGTCCAACATCGTGCATTATCACTGAGTTTTCAAAGCAATTCTGCAGACAGCGCTGCAGCAATACAGGTGATTGATCATCACTGTTTCCTGTTTATTCCTGATGGAAATAATTCATTTCCCTGAGGGGATCTATCTCAGCTTAGACGAACATCCAATCACATTCTCAAACTTTTTCCTCCTCCTCATTGGTCCTGCTTTCCTCACACGAGTGGAACCCAGTGTGAAATATGAGCCTGGTTTTAATCTGGAGGATATGCCTGTTTGTGTGTTGTTTTAATCAAGTACTTTTTAAACAGAGTTTCAAACATTGCACTCACCCAAGCTGACTGAGCTGAACATGAAAGCTGCTGAGACTCATTAAACCGCTGATTACAGCTTGGAGAAGACAGTCGTGAGCAGCTGCTGAGCTCATAGTCACGGAGGAAAAACACACCCACACATTCTGATTTCCATTTTTAACCAACATTAAACATTATGTGTGTTTTGTTGAGCTGCTTACACAGCTGTTTGTAACATGGTGTTGGTGTCTGTTAGAGTCTCAGTGAATGTTCAGATTGGCCTTGGATGAAAATATGTTCATTTATATCTTGTAGTAGAGGAACAAGTGTCATGATTTGTGGGTGTTTTTGGGTTCTTCTTCTTATTATTATTATTGATACATTTTGAATCATGCTTCTGTTATTTTCCTGTTCATGCTTTAGTTTTTGTCTTCTAGTTCGTGTTTTGTCAAGTTAGGTTTTTTGGGTCTGGTTATGCTTTAGTTTTGTGGTTTAATAGTTGTGTTTAAGTTTGTATTCAAGAGTCTCTATTTTGCTCCAGCCACATTTTGTTCTCTCCTGTCTGTCAAATAACTTTTATTACTATTTGGTTCACCTGCACCTAGCATTCAGTCTCCTTGTTTCACCTGGTTCTTGCTCCATATATACACCTCTGTTCTGTTCATTCCTCGCGGAAACATTTTGGATCACCATCTCTGCTCATGTCTTGTCCTGTTGATCATGTAAGCCTGTCTTCCCAGCCTGCCCATGTCTGTTTTTGCCATCACCTTTGGTAGTAAGTTTTGTTAATTAAATAATTTCACTTACCGTCATGCTGCCTGCTTGTCTGCATTCCGGGGTCCTCCGCTACACAAACCCTGACAACAAGCCATAACACTTTACAAAGCACCTCTATAAACTCTGATTAAAAAAAAAAACTATATTGGCAGATGGCCGCTCACACGTGGCAGATGGCCACTCACACTGAGCCTGGTTCTGCTGGAGGTTTCTTCCTGTTAAAAGGGAGTTTTTCCTCTCCACTGTCGCTACATGCTTGCTCAGTATGAGGGATTGCTGCAAAGTCAACGCCAGTGACTGTCCACTGTCTCTACATGTTCATCCGGGAGGAGTGAATGCTGCAAGTCACTGACTCGATGCAATCTGCTGAGTTTCCTTAGATAGAAAAACTTTTTATCCAATTTGAATAAATAACAGAATCTGGCTGCATTGTTCAATGATTAAGATTAATTGGAATGTATATACCTGACTTTTGTGAAGTGCCTTGAGACAACATGTGTTGTGAATTGGCGCTATATAAATAAACTGAATTGAATTGAATTGAACTAGAGGAAAGCAGATACATTTGTTAAAAATGTTCTCAAATAAAAAATAGAAAAGTGCCTTTAAACCCTTCTATTAAAGCACAGCCTAGATGTTTAAAGTTGTTGTCCTGTTGCCCCACTCTCAGGTCTATTTAGCTCCATCCTCACAATAACATCAAGTCAGACTGGGTTCCTTGTCCATACCAAAGTAAAGCATTCCCCCAGGATGTTGCTGACACCACTATGTTTTACCTTGAAGATGGTGTGTTCAAGTTGAAGTCCACAGTTTAAGTTTTCCACAACATATAGGGATGCATGTAGGCCAGTTTAGTTTTTGTCTGACCAGAGGCTCTTCTTCTACATGTTTGCTGTTTCCTCATAGGTTGTGGTTTCTGGTAAACTTTTAACAGGATTGTTACTTTCTTTTAACAGTGACTTTTCTGGCCATACCTCCATAGGGGGCAGATTATTAAAATACATAATTAATAGTTGTTCTATCAACAAAGTCTCTGAGCTGAGCTATGGATCTCAGAGTGAACATGGACCTCTTTGCTGCTCCTTGGATTAAGCAGCTTGTTATTGGACATCCATGTCTTAGTAGATTTGAAGTAGTGCCATACGGTTACTTTTTTACATTGTGAATTTAACAATGAGATGTTTACTACTGTATTACTTTGTGTTAGTCTATCACATTAATCTTATCACAAATATGAAGTTCCACAAAACCTAAAATATACATGTGTGGAGGTCTGCACTTTCTTCAGGCTGATTGATCTCACACTCAGTTATCATTATTTTGGAATATCTCGTACTCGTCATCTTCCGCTTATCCGGAACTGGGTCGCGGGGGCAGCAGACTCAGCAGAGACACCCAGACGTCCCTCTCCCCAGACACCTCCTCCATCTCCTCCGGGGGGAGCCCAAGGCGTTCCCAGGCCAGCCGAGAGACATAGTCCCTCCAGCGTTTCCTGGGCCGTCCCCTGGGCCTCCTCCCGGTGGGACGTGCCTGGAACACCTCCCGAGGAAGGCGTCCAGGAGGCATCCAGTATAGATGCCCGAGCCACCTCAACTGGCTCCTCTCGATGTGGAGGAGCAGCGGCTCTACTCCGAGCCGCTCCCGAATGGCCGAACTCCTCACCCTATCTCTAAGGGAGTGCCCGGCCACCCTACGGAGGAAGCTCATTTCAGCTGCTTGTATCTGGGATCTCGTTCTTCCGGTCATGACCCAAAGTTCATGGCCATAGGTGAGGGTAGGAACGTAGACCGACCGGTAAATTGAGAGCTTCGCTTTTCGGCTCAGCTCTCTCTTCACCACAACGGACCGGCACAGCGTCCCCATTACTGCGGCAGCCGCACCGATCCGTCTGTCGATCTCCCGCTCCATTCTTCCCTCACTCGTGAACAAGACCCCGAGATACTTGAACTCCTCCACTTGAGGCAGGAACTCCCCGCCAACCTGAAGAGGACAAGCCACCCTTTTCCGGTTGAGTACCATGGCCTCTGACTTGGAGGAGCTGATCTTCATCCCAGCCGCTTCACACTCGGCTGCGAACCGCCCCAGCGCATGCTGTAGGTCTTAGCTTGAGGGGGCCAGCAGGACCACGTCATCTGCAAAAAGAAGAGACGAAATCCACTGGTCCCCAAACCAGACCCCCTCCAGCCCTTGGCTGCGCCTAAAAATCCTGTCCATAAAAGTTATGAACAGGACCGCTGACAAAAGGCAGCCTTGGCAGAGTCCAACATGCACCGAGAACAGGTCTGACTTAGTGCCGGCAATGCGGACCAAACTCCTGCTCCGCTTGTACAGAGACCGGATGGCCCCTAATAAAGGGCCCCCGATTCCATACTCCTGGAGCACCCCCCACAAGGCATCACGAGGAACACAGTCGAATGCCTTCTCCAGGTCCACAAAACACATGTGAACCGGTTGGCCAAACTCCCATGAGCCCTCGAGTACCCTGTAGAGGGTATAGAGCTGGTCCAGTGTTCCACGACCGGGACGAAAACCACACTGCTCCTCCTGAAGCCGAGGTTCGACTATCGGCCGGAATCTCCTCTCCAATACCCTGGCATAGGCCTTACCAGGGAGGCTGAGGAGTGTGATCCCCCTGTAGTTGGAACACACCCTCCGGTCACCCTTCTTATGAAGGGGGACCACCACCCCCGTCTGCCAGTCCAGAGGCACTGTCCCCGGCTGCCATGCAATGTTGAAGAGGCGTGTCAATCATGACAGCCCCACAACATCCAGAGATTTGAGGTACTCAGGGCGGATCTCATCCACCCCTGAAGCCTTGCCACCACAGAGCTTTTTAACCACCTCGGTGACTTCAGCCTGGGTGATGAAAGAGTCCAACCCTGAGTCCCCAGCCTCTGTTTCCACCAGGGAATGGGTGATGGCAGGATTGAGGAGAAGTACTCCTTCCACCGCCCGATAATGTCCCCAGTCGAGGTCAGCGGCCTCCCACCCCCACTATAAACAGTGTTGGCGAAGCACTGCTTCCCCCTCCTGAGGCGCCGGAAGGTTTGCCAGAATCGCTTCGAGGCCGACCGGTAGTCCTTCTCCATGGCCTCACCAAACTCCTCCCAGGCCCGGGTTTTTGCCTCTGCCACAGCCCGGGCCGCAGCACGGTTGGCCTCAAGGTACCCGTCAGCCGCCTCAGGAGTCCCACAAGCCAACCACAGCCGATAGGACTCCTTCTTCAGCTTGACAGCATCCCTTACTGCCGGTGTCCACCACCGGGTTCTGGGATTGCCGCCGCGACAGGCACCGCAGACCTTACCGGCTGCAGCTACGGGCAGCAGCATTGACAAAGATGCGGAGAACATGGTCCACTCGGACTCTATGTCTCCAACATCCCCCAGAATCTGGTCAAAGCTCTCCCGGAGGTGGGAGTTTGAATACATCCCTGGCCGAGGGCTCCACCAGGCGTTCCCAGCAGACCCTCACTATGCGCATGGCCTGCCAAGTCTGTCCGGCTTTCTCCTCCTCCAGCGGATCCAACTCACACCAGGTGGTGATCAGTGGACAGCCTCAGCCCCTCTCTTCACCCGAGTGTCCAAAACATGCGGCCGAAGGTCTGATGATACGACAACAAAGTCGATCATTGACCTCCTGCCTAGGGTGTCCTGGTGCCAAGTGCACTGATGGACACCCTTATGCTTGAACATGGTGTTCATTATGGACAATCCGTGACTAGCACAGAAGTCCAATAACAAAACACCACTCGGATTCAGATTGGGGAGAACATTCCTCCCGATCACGCCTCTCCAGGTGTCACTGTCGTTTCCCACGTGGGCGTTGAAGTCCCCCAGCAGAATAATGGAGTCCCCGGGAGGGGCACTATCCAGCACCCCCGACAGGGACACCAAGAAGGCCGGGTACTCCGCACTACCGCTCGGCCCGTAGGCCGAAACAACAGTCAGAGACCTGTCCCCGACCCGAAGGCGCAGGGATGCAACCCTCTCATCCACCGGGGTAAACCCCAACACAAGACGGCTGAGCTGGGGGGCAACAAGCAAACCCACCCCAGCCCGCCGCCTCTCCCCGTGGGCCACTCCAGAGTAGAAGAGAGTCCAGCCCCTCTCAAGGAGATGGCTTCCAGAGCCCACGCTGTGCGTGGAGGCGAGCCCGACTATTTCTAGTCGATATCTCTCGACCTCCCGCACAAGCTCAGGCTCCTTCCCCCCCAGCGAGGTAACATTCCACGTCCCTAGAGCCAGCCTAAGCATCCGGGGATTGGGCCGCTGAGGTCTCCACCTTCGTCCGCCACCCAATCCTCTTTGCACCGGTTCCTCACGGTTCCCCCTGCAGGTGGTGGGCCCACTGGGGGATGGCCTCGCGTCTCTCGTTCGGGCTTGGCCCGGCCGGGTCCCGCGAGGAGCTACCCGGCCACCAGGCGCTCTCTGACGAGGCGCGACCCCAGGCCTGGCTCCAGGGTGGGACCCCGGCTCCGCCGTACCGGGCGACGTCACGTGCCTCGATATACTTGTCCTCATGAAGGATTCTTGAACCGCTCTTTGTCTGACCCATCACCTAGAGCCTGTTTTCCATGGGAGACCCTACCAGGGGCATTTAAGCCCCAGACAACATAGCCTCTAGGATCATTTGAACACTCAAACCCCTCCACCACGTTAAGGTGGCGGTTCAAGGAGGGGTATTTTGGAATATATTAAACCTATAACCAAGAATTTGGATCTCAGTCTTTCAGTTTAAATTGGCAATCTTCCCATAAGACTTGACACATGAAAATAGCCTAAGCCACAATTAATTAGTCAACAATTAATTGACTGCATATAGATAAACTCATACTCAATACTAAATGTTCTTCAAATAAAATAGATAAGGTTTTCTGTATATTAATTATTGAAGAGTTGAAGCGGGACAAAGATGCAGCAGGGAACCCAGGAACTGTATTTCCAAGAAATTTGCAAAGAAGCAACTAAAATGCAGGATTTTATATTCTGGGAGAAGTTAACAACTAATGATGGGCAGGTTTAATAAATATAATCAATGAGATCCAGTATGAGGAGAAACAACAATGCACAAAAGCAAAACATGAAACAATAATCATATCTGAAACTAAAAGGAAATCACATACTTTGACACAGGAAACAAATACTACCTATTGTGTTTTGGAGTTTGGTTATTTTGTATTATATTGACACTAATTTGATGCCCCCATGGTTAAACGATAACTTAAAACATTTTAACTTATTTAGGTAAAATGTTCTGATTGTTATTCTCAGTGGTGAGTCACTGAGAAAGATTATTATTATTATTATTATTATTATTATTATTATTATTGGTGTCTAAATTGTTCCTTTGAGGATTAAGTTATTTGTCTTTTAGTGGTTTGAAACAAGATTTGGTTTTCTCCAGAAATGAGCTCTCACTATAAGAGCTTTTCTATGGAAAAGCATCCGGACTCCGAGTGTTTTCAATGCTACAGGCCAATGTATGTTCTGTTTATCAGTAAGTTTATATCCTGTGTAATTTAGTTGTTTTGTTTTGTGACCAACCCAAGCAATTTATGTGTAGGTTTTTTCCCCCGATTTTTTAATGCCATTTTTCAGTGATGGTCAAATATTTATTATTGCTCCCTTAAAAGGAAACATAGTTAAATCCAAGAGAGTCTATTTCCAGTTCAGCATAAGAAGAAGCAGGAGGAGGCTCCAGGTCCACGTGCTCAACTTCAGATCCAAACTCAGCAGCTCTCCCAGTCGTTGCCGTTGACAACGCTTGCTGCTGGCAGAGCTTGGTGGAGTAGGAATGCCAGGCTGCCAAGATCTCCCTGCGGGACGAGGCCCGAGTGCCTGGTCCTGCTACTTGGCTTTGTTCAGCAGAACCCTGATGGCCTGAATCGTCATGCTGCATGCTCTCGAGCCTATTAAACACATTCACATGCTTGTGATTGGACCATTTTCATCAGAAAGCATCTATTACACAGAAAAACAGAGTGCAGTTTACATAATAGCTGTATCCTATTGGTTAACATCATGTATTTTTTATGCATATTTTTGATATACAAAATCAAAGCTTTAGTCATTTGGTAACAAAACATATTAAACTTTACACCAATCTAATCCAGATCTTACATTAAGTGAGCACTCATGTTTTGTAAGAAAACTTTTAATACAAACAGACAGTCGGTGAAACCATAAATGCTTTACCAGTTAATTTAATTAATGTTACAGTTTCACTGGAGCACAAACACTTATCAGCCACTGATGATACACTTAAGTGTGGTTTTAAAAATGTTAGAATAACTAACAATAAAAAGATTTTAATTTACTAATTTATTTTTAAAACAGTCGTGGGATTAATGAAAAGTATGTTTAATACCTGCTTAAAGGTTGTTATTTTTAAAACGTACTTTAAATCTGACAAATGAGTGTAACTGGAAACCTATTTTAATTTGTTAAATATGACTATATGCAAGCTGTGCAGTGGTTGCATAAATCATTGTGAATGAAAGCAGCTAAAGTTTCACTTTCCCACATGTAGTCAGTTTGTGTTTATCTAACTGTTCTACTGAACGTAGCTGACAAAAAGTTATTCTGAAGACTCCATCTGCCTGTTTTCAGAAGGTGAGAAATCTGCTCTCTTGTCTTGTCAAATATTACACGCTTCTTCTGTGTAGCTGGGTTGATCGGAAAAGTAGGGATGCTCACTCCAGTATTAACTGTGTTGACAATGTGAAGTTTCACATCCATTTGGTTTCTGTTATAACAATATTTTAAGTGCAGAAAATAGCAATTATAGATTTTGTAAAATTTGTCTTTTCTTATTTTTATTGATTGAATATAATATATTACACCAACAAGATAACAGCAAAGAACTTTATAAGCCAAGCACAGGTTCGGAACAGATTATTAGACTAAAAAAGCTATTAGCCTGACCAATTATGACTTTGGTATAAGAAATACTGTATATGTTTTTTGCTTGGTGAGTTTGGACAAATAAAAAACTATGTTTAACAGAGGTTCGATTTGGATCCATTTTGACAGCCATTACTCAGTTTTAGAATAAACTTAAGTTGCATTATTTCCTTGAAACGAATACAAAGTCAAACTTAGTCTAATGAAGAGTATTGTTCAGAGACAAAGATTCTGGATTTGCCATCCAGGGATTTATAGTTTAAATTCGCTGTTGCAGAAGAAAAAGGCTAATGGGAAGGTGTTGCAGAAAGGATGTAATATATTTCTTTCCCACACTGGTTTTAGATGCAGAGGTGAACTGGCATCCCGCTGGGTGGTCTCTGTGCAGCTGCAAAAACTCTGGAAACTACTGAAGAACAAAATGTCTGCTGTTAAAATCAACTTTCTGACCTTCACCCTTCTCCTACTTCTGCCTTTGGTAAGTTCTAAGCTTGCTTTTATTATGTTTTAGTTGACAGTTCATTATTGGCAGGATCATGAGTCAGTTTAAGATGTGGATCTAACACATGTACACATGTAAGTACACATGTTTACAAATAAGCAAAATAGTGAGATCGACACAGGTCCTCAGTCTGTTGTGAGTACGTTCACAGCAGAATATAGAGACGACTGAATGGAAATTGTGTAATGCTATTTATACAATGAAATTAGTTTAAAAAAACGGAACCACAACCATACGGTAAATGGTGTGGACTTAGATCATTGATTGTTAGAGTCTGAAATTTCCATCTCATCATCGGTGTCAGATAAATTTTAGGCAATTAATTATTTATTTCGGCTGTTCTTTTTCAAGGTGGAATGATTATACAAAAATAATTGAGTGGACAGGTTTCATATATTGTGGATTTTCTCTAATCCAGACACGACACAAAATATACATAAAGGACCAAATATTATGGAAGTAAAATAGTCTCAATAGAATCAGACATTTTTTAGACATTGAATTTATTACACTGAATTTTTATCCTGTGCAATTATGTATGTGAATTTTTTTTTGTACTTAAAACTTGCCTGCAAAAATTCACCTGCAAGAATTCGCCTGAAAAAATTCACCTGCAGAAAGTCACCTGCAGAAATTCGCCTGCAAAAATTCACCTGCACAAATTCACCTGCACAAATTCACCTGCAGAAATTCGCCTGCAAAAATTCACCTGCAAAAATTCACCCGCAGAAATTCACCTGCAAAAATTCACCTGCAGAATTTCACCTGCAGAATAGAAATTCACCTGCAAAAATTCGCCTGCAAATGTGTTGCCGCTTCTTCCGGTCACTTCAAAACAACAGCATCTGCGGACAGGGTTGGGGCACTAGCTGTCATCAGGTCAGTCAAACATTTCATTCAGTTCCATTTGATGAAAAAAAAAATACCCAATCTCAAATGGGTGTTAATTACCTGGCCTTTTGTAGTAATATATTTTTGGCAGAAAAATCTTATCACTGATCTTCATTAAGCCACTATCCAGCAAACTGTTAAGAGACTCGCCTCTGCCCAAGGCAATGGTGTGTCATGTGATCAAATAAGCGTAATCTGATTGGCTGATTGACTCAATCGAGTGCTGATTGCTTTAACACCCATTTGAGATTCGGTATTTTTTTTCATCTAATGGAACTGAATGAAATGTTTGACTGACCCGATGACAGCTAGTGCCCCAACCCTGTCCGCAGATGCTCTTGTTTTGAAGTGACCGGAAGAAGCGGCAACACATTTGGAGGCGAATTTTTGCAGGTGAACTTCTGCAGGTGAATTTTTGCAGGCGAATTTCAGCAGGTGAATTTTTTCAGGCGAATTTCTGCAGGTGAATTTCTGCAGGTGAATTTTTGCAGGTGAATTTCTTCAGGTGAATTTCTGCAGGTGAATTTCTGCAGGTGAATTTTTTCAGGCGAATTCTTGCAGGTGAATTTTTGCAGGCAAATTTTAAGTACAAAAAAAAAATTCACATACATAATTGCACAGGATAAAAATTCAGTGTCGCAAATTCAATGTCTAAAAAATGTCTGATTCTAATGTGACTATTTTACTTCCATAAAATATACACATACACCCTCCTCAGTTTACAAAAATTTTCTAAATGAATTAGGGATAGCCATACGATTAACTAAATTACACCTGTATCACACAATTTGTGGGCACCATCCAGCTTCTAGCAGGATTCTGGCTGGACATTTAACCTTTCCTCTAGGCAGAACTGATAGATCCCTTATCTGCCTTGCTTCCTGACACAGGCCAATCTTTTATGCATAGTCCATACATTTTCAACAGGACTGACAGGAACTTTAGGAAGACCATTCTATTAGCTTAGTGTTAGCCTGTTTAATTTACTATAAGACCAGTTTTGATTTGTGTTTGGGATGATTGTTGTGCTAGAACCAGTCTAAACCAGCAATTAGCCATCTAGCAATTAATTTGAGCTATAGTTGAAGAAGGTATTCTCAGGTTTGAAAGCTTCACCTTGACTCACACAAACATACTTCTGGTCATTGCTAAGATTAGAGCACTGGTGGTGCCAATATCCTTTTCTTCAAAGGGGGACAGTTAGGGTCTTTTTCCAGACCCAAGAAAATTGGTGACACAACTGACTAATTTGGACTTGCATACTTGTTGCAAAGACCTTTTCCAGCTTATATAAATCTATAATTCTCCTTCTTAGATTTTTACTGAATTAAATAAGCTTTCCCACTGTTCTGAGTATCAATTCAGCAAATGCTCTGAAACAAGTCCTTCATGCTGGGAAAGAGAAACTAGCAGCCGCAGTCAACCAAGAACACCAACCAGAAGTTGATAGTTCTTGGTCTTGATATCTTAGAACACATTCCAGGATCTTCAACACCACTTATTAATAGATTTAGGTAAAAGAATGTTAATATTTGAGCCTGTATGTATAATGATGACCGTGTGTGTAATAGAGAAACTCCACAATAAATTCAAGTTCATGCATCCATATCTTGGTTTTAAAATGCATTAGAGTTTTTTGTTGAATAATCTCTCCATCCTAGAAAAGGAATGTCTAAAATAAATCATTGAATGCTCCAAATTAATGTGACATATATGGTCATAATGTGTGGATGTAAAACTTGGTTCAGAAAGGAACCAGAACTCAGATGTAATCAAATCTTTAAAATTGCAGTTTATTTTATTTTTTCTAAAACATGAAACACTACTTATTATATGAATTATGAATTTTCCTAACGTCACTGTGAAAACTGTATTTTGACCTTTTTTAACTTTAACAGTAAACATAAAACCAATGTTTGTATTTTTATAGACGTTATTCAGAATAAGTGATGTTTCATCAACATGCAGCAAACAGAAGATAATTTTATACTAGAGGAGTTTAAATGTGATAACTGTGGTGCATTTTATACTGCAGACAGATGTCTGTAACATCAGCTGTCTCCTGCCCGAGCGAGTCATCGGTTTTTACATGTGTAAGAAAATTTTTTAAAAACCAACAGACTCAGCTGCAGGTGTAGACTTCATCTGAATAAATTCAGCAAACAAGGATTGATTTTCACACACTTAAAGTAACCATGTGTAGTGTCTGCATCAATAATTTATTGATCAGCATGTGGCAGCAACAATGGGCAAAGATCCTCTCTCATCATTTATTCAGTGATTGTTCAGCATTATTCCTGTCTGTTAACTGTGTGACGGAGGGAAATTTTAACATCCCCAGTCGGCCATGGAAAGCTCCCTGAAATGTGTTTTTTATGCATAATACCATGGACAGGAGATTAATTGCATGCCCTTTGTCTTCATCGTGAAGAACTCAGTTTAACACATGCAGCTGAGCTTTGTTAGTGTTTCTCAACACAACATAAAACTCCACATAAACAGCCTGTTCAGATTTTGCTGCTGGAGGTTTCAGTTACAAATGGACCTCTCTGAGCGTGAGTATTCAGACTTGCCAGTAAAATAAGGGTAAAATCAAAGTGATCGGATCACAGTTAACCAGTCCTTATGGAAACATGCAGTAGGCTGAGCAACACACATGACAATTATCTCTCTCATTAGTCTGGTATTTAGTAAATGGAAATAATTTTGGTAATCCTAACTAACTGACCTAAAACAGGAGACGTTAAGTCTTATTTAATGTCAAACAGTGAGAATAAAAGGGTTAGGTGCTGTTTTATACAATGTATATAAACACAGGTTTTACATTGTATATAGATGGTGGACATTATTACACCAGAAAAACTCCAGAAAGACTAAAAGATGTTAGCTTACTGAAATACTTAAGTAAACTAACACTAAAGACATATACTTACAGCTACTGGGTAAAAAATTTAACTCCTAATTTACAAACAACGTCATTCGATTAACAGTTAAAAATAAACATGAACATGAACATGCAACACTGAACCTGTGGCTGTGGCTTTGCATCATTCCTTGAAATGATCTACCATAACATTTCTTTCAGCTGCTAAAACTCGACGTTTAAATTCTCCCCTGACACTATAAAGCCTTGATGTAATGTCTTCCTGACTGGCGCCTGCACTGAGAGACATATAAAAACACCAGCTAATATTCTGATAAACCTTTCTCACTCCTGGCGTCAGCTCTCAGAGGAGCTGTAAAAATGGTGGACTTGACCTCCGTATCTGTGGTTGTATCTCAGAACTGTGACTGCCTTTATGATCTTTAACCCTGATAGACGTCACTGTACAGCAAACAACTCTTTCTGTGTGTCTGAACGTTTTAAGGATTAGGAACAAGTTCTGGCTTGATCCAGTATGAAAAAAGTGCATGGATGAAAGCTTTTGTTTTCAACAGAATAATGTTGTTATTCCAGGGTCAGTTCACATTGGGGAGGCTTCCAGTAGCTCTGCAATGATTTATTTAACCGTGCTTAAACAGTTCCCCAAGCGATGACCTCTGCGATTTGTGTTTTTGTTCTGTTTTTTCTATTCTGTTTTCCAGGGTTCGAAGCAACAGGTCCCCTCTAACTGTGTAATCAAGAGGGAGCAGGAGAAGTGTATGGAGATGATGGCTCTGGAAGATTCAGACTCTGAATTTGGTAGTTGTTGTTCCTTATTCTCATGCTAATCGCTGTTTTAACAGTTTTCAATAAGGCTCCAATTAAAATAAAATAACACCAAGATTAATGATTAGTACATCATGAGGGTCGTCCTGCTAATGAGCAGCAGATAGGTCTACCAGCTGTGGTTAACCCTGACCTGATTTGTCTGCAGAAAAATCATAAAAGGCTTCACAGATTGCCTTTCTCTTTGTTATCTCAGTTTTATTAGCTGCATGAAAACAGAGAGAAATCTTTTCTTTCAGTCTGTCTGTTTTTTTTTACATAGATCTTGATTTTGAGGCTTTAAAGTGTCACGATTGTTGAGTGTCTGCCTTACTGTTAAATAATCAGAAAGAACACGCTGCATCGAATCAACACTTTGGATCTAGCATGTTACTACTCCTGTCCCTATTCTTCTTCTCCCCTTACGTTCCCTCTCTTACTTCCTATGTAATCACATAACCAATACATGACAATGATGATAACCATGATGAAAGTTAAGTATGATTAGTGGCTGACAGGCATCTCTCCTGCTGTAAAGATGATGGATGAAGGCGAGATTAACTGAATCGTTTGAGACCTTTTTAAATGCCCCACCAGACTCAAAAGCTGCTACAACCTTCTTTCTAAAGGCTTTGGACATTTCTTTTGTACTCAACATGGCATTCACTTTTACTTCAAAACTTAGGAGCACACAAAGCTGAACGTCTGAGGTTTAAAGAGCGCAAACATACAGGGGTTGGACAATGAAACTTAAACACCTGGTTTTAGATCATAATAATTTGTTAGTATGGTGTAGGGCCTCCTTTTGCAGCTAATACAGCGTCAATTTGTCTTGGGAATGACATATACAAGTCCTGCACAGTGGTCAGAGGGATTTTAAGCCATTCTTCTTGCAGGATAGTGGCCAGGTCACTACGTGATACTGGTGGAGGAAAACGTTTCCTGACTCGATCCTCCAAAACACCCCAAAGTGGCTCAATAATATTTAGATCTGGTGACTGTGCAGGCCATGGGAGATGTTCAACTTCACTTTCATGTTCATCAAACCACTCTTTCACCAGTCTTACAGTGTGTATTGGTGCATTGTCATCCTGATACACGGCACCGCCTTCAGGATACAATGTTTGAACCATTGGATGCACATGGTCCTCAAGAATGGTTCGGTAGTCCTTGGCAGTGACGCGCCCATCTAGCACAAGTATTGGGCCAAGGGAATGCCTTGAAATGGCAGCCCAAACCATCACTGATCCACCCCCATGCTTCACTCTGGGCATGCAACAGTCTGGGTGGTACGCTTCTTTGGGGCTTCTCCACACCGTAACTCTCCTGGATGTGTGGAAAACAGTAAAGGTGGACTCATCAGAGAACAATACATGTTTCACACTGTCCACAGCCCAAGATTTGCGCTCCTTGCACCAATGAAACCGACATTTGGCATTGGCATGAGTGACCAAAGGTTTGACTATAGCAGCCCGGCCGTGTATATTGACCCTGTGGAGCTTCCGACGGACAGTTCTGGTGGAAACAGGAGAGTTGAGGTGCACATTTAATTCTGCCATGATTTAGACAGCCGTGGTTTTATGTTTTTTGGATACAATCCGGGTTAGCACCCGAACATCCCTTTCAGACAGCTTCCTCTTGCGTCCACAGTTAATTCTGTTGGATGTGGTTCGTCCTTCTTGGTGGTATGCTGACATTCCCCTGGATACCGTGACTCTTGATACATCACAAAGACTTGCTGTCTTGGTCACAGATGCGCCAGCAAGACGTGCACCAATAATTTGTCCTCTTTTGAACTCTGGTATGTCACCCATAATGTTGTGTGCATTTCAATATTTTGAGCAAAACTGTGCTCTTACCCTACTGATTGAACCTTCACACTCTGCTCTTACTGGTGCAATGTGCAATCATTGAAGATTCGCTACCAGGCTGGTCCTATTTAGCCATGAAACCTCCCACACTAAAACGACAGGTGTTTCAGTTTCATTGTCCAACCCCTGTACTTCAAAATGCTGAGCAACAATGTTCTTATTATGTGCTCCTGATGTAACACGCCCATGTGTAATTTTATCCATCCAACACACATAAATTAAACGGCTGAATTCCCTCATTAGAACGTCATTCATCATCTCTGCAGAGGCCTGGTAATGAGCCATTTATTTGATTCAGGTGTGTTGGAGCAGGGACCCATCTAAAGGTTGTACAGTGGTAGCTCTGGGGGACCGGACTTGGGCACTGCTGGAATAATTTAACTTAATTTATTCCTCACCAAAAATTGCAATTTTGTTTCTAGCTTTTTTGCTAAATTTTTAAAGGCAGTTTCTTTGTATTTTTATTGTTCATTTGAATCACTTCAATTGTTCAGTACAAATTGATATTAAATCTCCATATGCCCAAGTACAGTACAGACCAAAAGTTTGGACACACCTTCTCATTCAAAGAGTTGCCCTTATTTTCATGACTATGAATATTGTAGCTTCATACTGAAGGCATCAAAACTATGAATTAACACAAAAAAGTGTGAAACAACTGAAAATATGTCTTATATTCTAGGTTCTTCAAAGTAGCCACCTTTTGCTTTGATTACTGCTCCGCAGACTCTTTGCATTCTGTTGATGAGCTTCAAGAGGTAGTCACCTGAAATGGTTTTCCAACAATCTTGAAGGAGTTCCCAGAGATGCACTCTGGGAACTAGCACTTGTTGGCCCTTTTGCCTTCACTCTGCGGTCCAGCTCACCCCAAACCATCTCGATTGGGTTCAGGTCTGGTGACTGTGGAGGCCAGGTCATCTGGCGCAGCACCCCATCACTCTCCTACTTGGTCAAATAGCCCTTACACAGCATGGAGGCGTGTTTGGGGTCATTGTCCTGTTGAAAAATAAATGATGGTCCAACTAAACGCAAACCGGATGGAATAGCATGCCGCTGCAAGATGCTGTGGTAGCCATGCTGGTTCAGTATGCCTTCAATTTTGAATAAATTCCCAACAGTGTCACCAGCAAAGCACCCCCACAGCATCACACCTCCTCCTCCATGCTTCATGGTGGGAACCAGGCATGTAGAGTCCATCCGTTCACCTCTTCTGCGCCGCACAAAGACACGGTGGTTGGAACCAAAGATCTCAAACTTGGACTCATCAGACCAAAGCACAGATTTCTAATGGTCTAATGTCCATTCCTTGTGTTCTTTAGCCCAAACAAGTCTCTTCTGCTTGTTGCCTGTCCTCAGCAGTGGTTTCCTAGCAGCTATTTTACCATGAAGGCCTGATTCACACAGTCTCCTCTTAACAGTTGTTCTAGAGATGTGTCTGCTGCTAGAACTCTGTGTGGCATTGACCTGTTCTCTAATCTGAGCTGCTGTTAACCTGCGATTTCTGAAGCTGGTGACCCGGATGAACTTATCGTCCGCAGAAGAGGTGACTCTTGGTCTTCCTCTCCTGGGGCGGTCCTCATTTGAGCCAGTTTCTTTGTAGCGCTTGATGGTTTTTGCGACTGCACTTGGGGACACTTTCAAAGTTTTCCCAATTTTTCGGACTGAGTGACCTTCATTTCTTAAAGTAATGATGGCCACTCGTTTTTTTTTACTTAGCTGCTTTTTTCTTGCCATAATACAAATTCTAACAGTCTATTCAGTAGGACTATCAGCTGTGTACTGTTTCCACCTCCTGCACAACACAACTGATGGTCCCAACCCCATTTATAAGGCTTGAAATCCCACTTATTAAACCTGACAGGGCACACCTGTGAAGTGAAAACCATTTCAGGTGACTATCTCTTGAAGCTCATCAACAGAATGCCTAGAGTGTGCGTAGCAATAATCAAATCAAAAGGTGGCTACTTTGAAGAACCTAGAATATAAGACATATTTTCAGTTGTTTCACCCTTTTTTGTTCAGTATATAATTCCACATGTGTTAATTCATAGTTTTGATGCCTTCAGTGTGAAGCTACAATATTCATAGTCATGAAAATAAAGAAAAGTATTTGAATGAGAAGGTGTGTCCAAACTTTTGGTCTGTACTGTATGTCAATAAAAAAAAAAACCTGCGCAAGCTGTCCTATTTTTCTGTTTACTTGACTGTAGGTTTATGTTTCTAAATCCAGTCAGCTTAGTGCAGTTTCTTTATGTGACTAAAAACCTTTCTTCTAATGAATGGTTAGTTGACCCTTTCTTGCAATCTGAGATAGAATCAATATTTTTTTTTGCCAGACTGCATGTTTCAACCGTGGCAACAGAAAGACATGATGCTAAGCAGACACTGGTAACGGTTTAGTACTGGAACTAATTTAGTGGAAAAAAACCTCTTGCTATCTGTTCATAGTAACCTTCCTATAGTTTTAAACATAAAAAAGGACAACAAATTGTATTTGTTGTGAAGAACAAGAAAATCTATACAAGTGCTGTAACTACAAAAAAACTGCAGCATAAGCATATTATGCACTTTTCTTCCTTATTTACTCTAAATAACATTGTCTCAACAGCAGCTTAAAAGCTTGAAACTCCCAAGCAATGTTCAAAAACAACAAAGTTATAATATGCTTAATCCATGGAACATGTTTTTTTGTCTGAACAGAGAGGCTTATTTAAACTAGCGGCTTGTTAATAATGATATTTAAGTGGTGAACACTACCAATCGAGCATAAAACATTTGTTGAGAGAAGTATAGCGAAAGCTCATTCTATTTGGTTTACTGCAAATGGTTGTGGCAATAAGCACAAGGAACATGTGAGAAAACAGAAAGGAAAGAGAAATTACAGAGTCAGAGACATTTTTTATTTCATAGAAAATCTATGTCTGAATCTATAATTTGCTGATTGCCAACTAAACAGATTTACACAAACTGTGAGCTGATCTTTTAAAGTGGGATTTGGGTGTATTTGTGAATCTGCCGTGGCCTTTTAAACGTGAAACGAGGTGTTTGTGTTCCTGTTACCTTCTCAGACTGTCCGTGGTTCTGGGACAATCTGACCTGTTGGCAGCCGGCCAAGCTCGGGGAGGTTATCCAGGTCAACTGTCCAGAGCTCTTCTCTCAGTTCATTAGCGAGGAAGACTATGGTTAGTTCCTGTTAACTCTTCATGTACTTTCAGCATGATCTACCAAACCTTGCATTCATTTAAAACCTCCATTTACACATTCTAGTAGAAGTATTTATGTTTTTTTATTTTTATTGATGTGATTGTGAAATGTAAGACTGATTTGTTTAACAAAAGGTATGCAAGACACTGTGTGAAAAATTAAATAAACCCATTGTTCAACAATTTGAAGAACCACCTTTAGCTGAAGTTACTCTCAGTGGTGTTTTTATTTATTTCTGACTTTACTGATCTCTCATATCATTTCACTCTTTTTTCTAACATGCCTCAATTCATTGACCTTTTTGCACAGCTCTCGTAAGGTCCCACAACAACATTTCAATCAGGTTGAGAAACACACAGGGGCTGGACAATGAAACTGAAACACCTGTCATTTTAGTGTGGGAGGTTTCATGGATAAATTGGACCAGCCAGGTAACCAGTCTTCATTGATTGCACATTGCACCAGTAAGAGCAGAGTGTGAAGGTTCAATTAGCAGGGTAAGAGCACAGTTTTGCTCAAAATATTGAAATGCACACAACATTATGGCTGACATACCAGAGTTCAAAAGAGGACAAATTGTTGGTGCACGTCTTGCTGGCGCATCTGTGACCAAGACAACAAGTCTTTGTGATGTATCAAGAGCCACGGTATCCAGGGTAATGTCAGCATACCACCAAGAAGGACGAACCACATCCAACAGGATTAACTGTGGACGCAAGAGGAAGCTGTCTGAAAGGGATGTTCGGGTGCTGACCCGGATTGTATCCAAAAAACATAAAACCACAGCTGCCCAAATCATGGCAGAATTAAATGTGCACCTCAACTCTCCTGTTTCCACCAGAACTGTCCGTCGGGAGCTCCACAGGGTCAGTATACGCTGCCGGGCTGCTATAACCAAACCTTTGGTCACTCATGCCAATGCCAAACGTCGGTTTCAATGGTGCAAGGAGCGCAAATATTGGGCTGTGGACAATGTGAAACATGTATTGTTCTCTGATGAGTCCACCTTTACTGTTTTCCCCACATCCGGGAGAGTTACGGTGTGGAGAAGCCCCAAAGAAGCGTACCACCCAGACTGTTGCATGCCCAGAGTGAAGCATGGGGACTACCGAACCATTCTTGAGGACCATGTGCATCCAATGGTTCAAACATTGTATCCTGAAGGCGGTGCCGTGTATCAGGATGACAATGTACCAATACACACTGCCAGACTGGTGAAAGATTGGTTTGATGAACATGAAAGTGAAGTTGAACATCTCCCATGGCCTGCACAGTCACCAGATCTAAATATTATTGAGCCACTTTGGGGTGTTTTGGAGGATCGAGTCAGGAAACGTTTTCCTCCACCAGTATCACGTAGTGACCTGGCCACTATCCTGCAAGAAGAATGGCTTAAAATCCCTCTGACCACTGTGCAGGACTTGTATATGTCATTCCCAAGACGAACTGACGCTGTATTGGCCGCAAAAGGAGGCCCTACACCATACTAATAAATTATTGTGGTCTAAAATCAGGTGTTTCAGTTTCATTGTCCAACCCCTGTATATATGCAACAACTGTTTTCCTAAACCACCAACCCTCCACCACTATGCTTGGCAGTTAGTTTAAGGTGTTTGTGGTAATACTTTGTGTTGTGCATTGTGCTAGAGTAAATTGTTTTAGATGTCTTAAGATTCATTCAGAAGTCACCTTGCATTCTGAAGTCCTGCATTTGTTTTAAAAACAATAGTATTTTTCCTTTAACCCTTTCAAAAGATCCTTGTTCGGTCTTTCTCAAGTTGTCTACATGTGTCAGGAACTTTAAGATTTAATGTGCAGTTTCTCAGATGCGGAAACAACTGTCAGTTGTTTAAACTCATGTTTCGGTTTCCTGCACCAATAGAATTGGGGAAGGTGAGTCGTAACTGCACCGAGTTTGGCTGGTCAGATATCTTCCCTCATTATGTTGACGCTTGCCTGTACGAGGAAGGAAACAGCAGCCACCCTGTGAGTTTACCACCGGCTGTCAGATCCAGAGCTTCATATCACAGCCTCTGCACTCAGTTCTTATGTGTTCATGTTTCTGTTTCAGGACATGTATTATGTGTCAGTGAAGGCTCTGTACACGGTGGGGTACAGCACCTCTCTGGTGTCTCTCACCACAGCTATGGTCATCCTGTGCAGATTCAGGTGAGACTTTCAGAGTGAGGGAAAAAGGTGTAATTGATGGGTTGTACATTTGATAACAGATAAAACAAAATATGTAAAGACTTTATTGTAGCTAAAGCTACAATATTTCAGATTTTCTTTGATTGAAAAAATCTGAAAGCAATGCAAACAGAAAATAAAAGTGTTTAAAAATGGGCACATGCAGCACTGAAATTATTCAGCTCATCAAACAAAACACAGAATTAGAGTTCCCGATACCTAGGAAAATATTTGATACCTGATGCAATTTTTGATTCTGCAGGAAAAATAAAGGCAAGAGGTTTTTTTTATAAAAATTAAAAACCTAACAACAAAATTATAATTCTATTGTCACAATTACTGCAAAAAACCAAAAGGTAGAAGGTCAGTCAGCAGCCATTTGGATAAAAGAAAGATGATCTTGTGTAGCAAAACAGCTGAGGTTAACTTTTGGTAGAAATCTTAACATCCATAATGGAGCTGGAGTTGCAGGAGGAGGTGAGAGAGAGAAACCACACACAACAACACACACCTGTGCTAAGCTCCTTGGAATGACAGGAGTACAGTATGTACCTGTAAAACCTGTTTTCCAAACACTGTAAACATCAATGTCATCTATATAAATAAGTGAATCAACAATCTTGTTCTGTTTCATTGCTTATTATCATTTTTGATCATATTTTCTTTGATGATCAAACAGTGTAGGCAGAGTGGGTTCACCATGGTCTCGACTAGTTTCTAGTCAACTTTGTTCTGTTTAAGGCTTGGTGTTAAAAACCTTAAAACAAAACATTTTGGATAAATTTCTTAACTTGTTATATTAACTGTTTTTTTTTAAGTTTAAATGTGCAGCGTGTATAACGTTTTCTTGCAAACCCTGTGATTATGGTTACATGTTTTGTTAGGTTGGCAAAAGCTGCTAGCAAAGGAGTAATGTGGCTAGTAAGTTTATAATAAATACATAAATAGTAACTTCTGCCATCCAGCCTACTTAATACTTCACTGTTGTAGAAACTGAAGTGTTACCTTTCAAACATCAGCGCTGGTTTTTCGCTAATTTGGTTAAACTACTTGGCTTTATATATATAAACACGTATGTATATACTGTATATATATATATATATATGTGTGGTGTGGTGTGTGTATGTATGTAGATTATTTTAACAAGAAGAGGAAAGAGGGCTGAATAGAAATATAGCGTTTCGAATTTGTATTTCTAATATATGTAAAAAGATATTGTGTCATTTTCATTCCACTTGTCAATTATAGACCGCTTTGTGTCGGTCTATGTCATAATATACAGATGAAATACATTGACGTTTGTGTTTGCACCATAACAAAATGTGAAAAAGTACTTTTACAAGGCACAACACGACATCCTAAAACTGAGATCTGTTTGTAAACTAAGCTTCAATCTCAGCTGCTTTTGAGAAGTCTGCTTCTACGTTTTTCTTTTATACCTCTGAAGGTTGTTTTGTTACGGTCTGTGCTACGGAGGAACCCAAAACGCAGACAAGCAGGCAGCATGACGGTAGTTGACTTAAGGCTTTAATTAAACAAAAACTCCCTCTTAGCAGAGGTAGGAACAAAACAGAAGCATGGCATGGTCCACAAAACAAGACATGAGTAGGGATACAATGATTCCGCAATGACCAACAGAACAGGAGTGTATATATGGAGTGAAAACCAGGTGGAGCAAGACAGATTGACAAGGTGCAGGTGAACCAGATAAAGATGATTAACAGAACAGAACGTGGCTGGAGCAAGAACAGAAACTCTTGAATACAAACAAAAACTAAAGCATGACCAGAACCAAAAACCAAACTTGACAAAACATGAACAAGACTAAAACATAACCAGAAAAATAACGCATGATTCAAAAACTGTGAGAAATATAAGAAAAAACCAGAAATCAAAAACCAAACAACCCCAAATCATAACATGTTTAGCACAAGAAGTCCAAAGAGTCCCACAAGAGTCCAAACAAAAAACAACCCGAACCGGGTGGGGGGTCATGGCAGGAGGGCCAGAAACAGGCACAGAGTTCAGGCGGGCGACCAGGAGGTCGTCCCGAGCAGGCACAGAGTAGACTGTAGACCTGGCGTGGGCTGCTCAGCAGCAACAGCAGCTCCCTGGATACCTGGCGTGGACTGCTCTGCAGCAGCAGCAGCTCCCTGGAGTCCTGGCGTGGACTGCTCTGCAGCAGCAGCTCCCTGGAGTCCTGGCGTGGACTGCTCTGCAGCAGCAGCAGCTCCCTGGAGTCCTGGCGTGGAAGGTGGACGGCAGTAAAACAGCCTTACTGCCATCTCATACTCCCTCTCCATCTGCCCGATCCTCTCCATCAGCTCCGGAGAGGAATACATAAGACTGGTCTCTCTAAAGGTCTTAATCTGTTGAGCAAAAAACCTTAATCGCTCCTCCAGCTCCTCTGGTGTTGCCTCAGAACACCGAGCTGGAGAGGGCGAAGACGGCATGGGCGGAGCAGCAGCGAGCCTGGGAGACGGCGCTGTGGCAGGCGAAGACGCGGGCCTACCCGCTGCAGCCCTCACGTCAGCCGGCAGGGAAACCACCTCCTCGCCAGCCGAACAGGAAGGTGCTCCGTGCCGACGTTTCTTGCGGCGGGAGGAGGGTGAGGGCTTCAGTGCCGGACCAGAGTGCGAAGCCAGGGGAGCAGGCAGAGAACGGCGACGAAGGGGACCTGTCCCCGGACATGAAATCGCCAACCTGGATCCATCAAAAGCCGACTGCGGTACTGACAGCCCTGCAGAACGGCGCAGCGTCTTCTCCGCCTCCCGAGACAGGAAAGTAAAGAGGTCCACCGCACCGCGGCCAGACCCAGGACCAGCAGGTGCGAGCTCCATCTCCTCCAGCAGAAGTGGAGAGGGCACAACCTCCAGATCGGTCGGCAGATGTTTCATCGCCTCCTCCATCTGCTGCTGGACCCATCGGTCCCTGGCGCTCTCCTGCCTACTGTCCGCAAGTTCCATTGTTGGCGGAATCATTCTGTTACGGTCTGTGCTACGGAGGAACCCAGAACGCAGACAAGCAGGCAGCATGACGGTAGTTGACTTAAGGCTTTAATTAAACAAAAACTCACTCTTAGCAGTGGCAGGAACAAAACAGAAGCAGGCTGGCTTGACAGGCATGGCATGGTCCACAAAACAAGACATGAGTAGGGATACAATGATTCCGCAATGACTAACAGAACAGGTATGTATATATGGATTGAAAGCCAGGTGGAGCAAGACAGATTGACAAGGTGCAGGTGAACCGGATAAAGATGATTAACAGAACAGGACGTGGCTGGAGCAAGAACAGAAACTCTTGAATACAAACAAAAACTAAAGCTTGACCAGAACCAAAAACCAAACTTGACAAAACATGAACAAGACTAAAACATAACCAGAAAAATAATAAACAAAGCATGATTCAAAAACTTTGAGACATATAAGAAAAAAACAGAAATCAAAAACCAAACAACCCCAAATCATAACATGTTTAGCAGAGAAGATGTAAATGTTTGGGTATGAACAGCTTCAGCATGCAAAATTCTTCTTTGATTTTCACGCAGGAAGCTACACTGCACCAGGAACTTCATCCACATGAACCTTTTTGTGTCGTTCATGCTGAGGGCCATTTCTGTCTTCATCAAAGACAGCGTGCTGTACAAAGAGGAGGACAGCGACCACTGCTTTATACACACTGTAAGTAACACAAACGCACACACACACACACACACAAACAGGTCTTAACTTCCTGTTAGTGATGCTTAACTCTTTGCTTTCCATCTTTTCTGAAGCTGGAGTGTCGAGCTGTGATGATATTCTTCCACTACTGTGTCCTCTCCAACTACTTCTGGCTCTTCATCGAGGGTCTGTACCTCTTCACTTTGCTGGTGGAAACCTTCTTCCCTGAGAAGAGATACTTCTACTGGTACATAGTCATCGGCTGGGGTGAGACCTTCAAACATGGTCTGAATGAGCAGGTCAAACCCTCACTGAATTGCTCACATCAGTCTTTGTGTGTTTCAACAGGAACACCGACGGTGTGCGTGACCATCTGGGCGGTCCTGAGGCTGCAGTATGATGACATAGGGTTGGTTCTGAATAAATGATGAGAGAAATCTTGTGCTGATGTTTGTCTGTGCGTCTTGTTAACATTCTGGTTTCACAGGTGTTGGGACATAAACGACAACGCTGCCATCTGGTGGGTGATAAAGGGACCCGTTCTGGCTTCAATCATGGTAAGAAACAATGACAAAAACATCAAACACATTGTCATGAAGGTCTGAATTTGAATCTGACTGCACTGTTCAATGATTAGGATTAATTGTAATGTTTGTACCTGACTTTTGTGAAGTGGCGTGAGACAACATGTGTTGTGAATTGGCGCTATATAAATAAAACTGAATTGAATTGAATTGAATGAGAAGATGTTTCTATCCCTCCACAATCTCCACATTTTGTTGCATAATAGACTTATTCCAAAACCAAATTCATTGCAGCTTCATTTCAAAAAATCTACACAAAAAGCTCATAATTACAAACTGAAAACATGTTTTTATGTGTTTCTGTACATGCATAAATAGTTACATAAATACTTACTCCAATGGCTCTCTTTTTTAAAGCAACGTTGTCTGCATTTAAAGCCTAAGGTCTTACTGGGTATGTCTCTACAAGCTTGATTTTGGGATCTCTTCTGTTCTTCTGTGCATATCCTCTCAAGCTAAGTGAGGTTAGATGTGCAGCATTGTTAGGCAGCGATTTCTAGATCATGACAGGGATATTTATTGGGCTCAAGTTAAAGTTCTGGCCCTGCTACTCAGTAACATTCCCAAACTGCACCTGAAGCTGCTTCGCTTCGAGTCTTTGTTGTGTTGTCACCTTGGTCTGAGATCCAGAGCACTCTGGAGCAGTTTTCTTAAAGAATCTCTCTATATTCGCCTGTTGTCATCTTACCATTTTTGCAGACTAGTTCACTCAGTTCCTGCTTCAGATAAAACATTCCCACAGCATCATGCTGCCACCACAATGCTTCACATTTGGGATGATGTTAGCGAAGTGATGAGCAATGCCTGTTATTCTCCATACAAGACACTTAGATTTCAGGACAAAAAGTCATATTTTAGGTTAATCAGATCAGAGAATTTTGTTTCTCTTGGTTTGACAATCTCTTTATGCCTTTAAGTAAGAAGTGATATACATAAATGCCTGAATGGTGATGTAGTCCAGTACCAACATTCGAAATTGTGTTAACTGAACTGAATTTACCACAGACTGACTGCAGTCAGGTGGTTCTCAACGGTTATAAGTAAAAAGAAGATGCACCTGAGCTCTGTTTTGAATTTCATAGCAATCGATATGTATTTTCGATGTTTAAATGTTCACATGCTGTATGAATTAACAAAAAATATCAGAAATTATTGATAATGTTTTTATTTTGTCATTATTGGCCATTTTGTATAGATCTTTAGGAAATAAAACTCTTCTTAAATTTGTTCTAGAATATGTCTGTCATGTAACGATATTTGGAAATAGGGAAGGGGTATAAACAGTCTCTGGTGGAGCTCCTTCTATGAAAGATGTATCAATACTTTTGGATGCTTTTAGGGCTGAAACAATTAATCGGATTAATCGTGATTAATCGATCATTGAAATAATCATCAACTAATTAAGTAATTGAATAATCGTTAACTGGAGCATACAAACTCTAAAACATGCGGTTTGCTGAAAGAACAACCCAAAAATATGTAAATTTTGCATTTAAGATGAAAAACCTTATTTGCTTGTAAATATGCTCTATCCAGAACTCCTCAAGTGGCATAGCTTTGGCTTCAGCTGGTTCAAATAATTTCCTGTTAAGCATTATTTTCAATAGATTATTGAAAAGTTTATTTCAGTAGCTCAGTTCACTGAGTGAAACACATTATATAGATTAATTACACATATACTGATGTTTTCAAGCCTTTATTTCAGTGAATTATAATGATTTTCCCATTACAGCTAACAAAAATGATTATGATTAGAATATCACATCAGAGCAATAATAAATATTCAACCAAACGTAATCCCAAACATGCACATATTCATACAACAAAAATTCAGACTGGTAAGCAACATGGGGTTAAGTGCCATTTGGCAGGAGGAAGCTGGAACTGCACCCACAGCTTGTACTCAATGAATGATTTTTCTTTACCTAAAATCCTTCACACTTTGACACACCATAAAAGGGTGAGTTTGACTCATTAACCTATGATGTTTGTGGACCATGGGCTACTAATGGCTCATAACTAATAATAATTTTCATTTATTTACAATAAAGCCCTTCTGTTCGAATAATTTTGAACTTTGACATTAACAGGTGGTAACCATTTTCTACTAGTTTTCTTCAAACCTAAATAAAAATATATGTTTCTAGTGGAGTAAATATGATTTCAGAATTATTCACAGCAGTCTAGAACAGGTTTACTACATCTTATAGTAAATTATGAGAAAGATGAATACATTTAAAGTTTATTTATTAATTAGGCTTATTAATAATGATTTGAACTCAGAAAAGACGACATGCATGCGAAAATCTTGCTTACAAACATTTCAGATTTGACTTGGAAAAAACAACTGAAAGCATCTCTGGTCTCTGTAATCCTTCCACAGTCTTTCTAGTAGAGACAGTTTAGTTAAATTTTTGTCATTTTGTTTGTTTGTTTGCAGATCAACTTTGTGCTCTTCATTGGTATCATCGTCATCCTTGTCCAGAAGCTGCAGTCCCCAGACATCGGTGGGAATGAGTCCAGTATTTACCTGTGAGTGATTCCTATTTCACATTTTCTGTCTGATATGAAAACATTTTTAGAGTTTTGCTGTTCTAAGACTAACCACAAGTGAAGCTTTTTTACTCCTTTAAGTTTCTGTTTGTGTACCTGCGTTTACTTTTTGAAACAATCATAAAATAATGTTGGCTAAATCGCTCATGCACACACATGTTGCTGTGTTGTGTTGCAGGAGATTAGCCCGTTCCACCCTGCTGCTGATCCCCCTTTTTGGGATCCACTACACTGTGTTTGCCTTTTCCCCGGAGAACGTCAGCAAGAGGGAACGTCTTGTCTTTGAGCTCGGTCTCGGATCCTTTCAGGTGGCACCTCCCACTTCTTAAAAGAAACCGTGTTATTTACTTATTAACTCACAGAGCTTTTACACAAAGAAAGGTTTGACCTGACACTTTGTCAGACTGACTCTATGACTATAGGCTAATTTAATAAAACATTAAAAAGCTTTTAACTTAGTTGCCCCTATTGGTGGAGAGAATAATTACACTTTTACTTCTTTATCTAAAAGTTGGGTAAAACAAGAGAACATGCCAGTCAGTTCAGGCAGATGTGTGTCATTTTATAAGTCAGTAAATTAGTACAAGAAAAATAGCTACTACCCTAAATTTGCTCATATTTAGTCAATAATTCAGTAAGTTTCACACAACTGGAACTGACAAACACAGCTGTATCAGAACCGATATGACACCATCCACTGTGCAGCCATTTTATGCGATGCACGCTTTTAAAAATCATTTTATTCTCTACCATCACAAACTTAAACATGTAGAGTTTTTTTAATGCTACTGGGACTTTAACTAGAGCTGTGTATCTGCTGAGTGTAGATTTAGGTTTTCTGCTTTTTTGATGCTGTGTGCCTGTTTTTCTTCCTAAGAATCTTGTTAAAGGGCATGGCAACATTACTGGCACATTTCCAAACAGAAATCGGTTGGACTGCCAAGACTCTGACAATGGGCTATAACTGCTTTTTCAGCAGGATGATGATCCTAAGCTTTTGCAAAAACAACACAGAAATTGTTATTCTGCTTTCAGCCTAAATCCTATAGAAAACCTGTGGGATGAGCCTTTAAGATTCCAATTTCTGGAAATTCCTGAGAGATTTAGAGATATTGTCCAACATGGAATGGTTGATTCGAATGCTTAGAGAGCTCCAAGGGCTGAATGGTTTAATGGCTGAAACAGGGAGGGTTGTTTGCAGTAAATGTGACGGTGCTTCAGTGTTCACTGATCTTCTGTGTTCCTGCAGGGCTTTGTGGTGGCTGTCCTCTACTGCTTCCTGAACGGAGAGGTAAGTATCAATTTGAACATTCTACACATTATCTTATTTAATGACAATATAACAAAGCACAATTTAATGAAACATTAGCTAAGGATTCCAGACAAATAAATCACAAAACTCAAATGAGCAAGTTAAATTTATTTAAATAAGCATCTTAATTATTAAATTTAATTTATTGAATAAATCTGTTTTACTGAGAAATTCTTTGAACTGTAAAATGTCTAAATAACTATTTGTGATAGAGACAAGTTAAGGTTTAGCTTTTTTTCAATGTTGTACTTGCAAAGGCCTAAAGCAGACTAACATCTGTAAAGTTTGTTTAGATATTAAATAAACAGTTCATTCATCAGAAAAATAACCTTATCATGCAAAAGCAAAAACTATTAGATGTATTTAATTTGTCGTTAGATAACAATAATCACTTAAAGATGCAAAAAGGGGGTGCAGCGGTGACGAATGGATAAAGCACGTGACCCATTTACCGAGGCTATAGTCCTCTTAGCAGCCATCACGGGTCCTGGCTCCTTGACCTTTGATGCATTTCTTCTCCTCTCTCTTCACCCCATTTCCTGATTTTTATCTTGCAAAATAACGGCCACAAGTGCCACAAAATAATAAAAAAACGAAAACAAATGATGTAAACAATTTTCACCAAAAGTTGCATTAATTGATATGTCCATAATGAAAATATTTTGCCTCCATGCATTAAATTTTACCCATTAATTTGCATCTGTATTATTTTTACATGTGCATGTAAAAATAAATAGGGTGTTGAAATGAAATAAAGAAACTTAAGTAAAGAAAATAAATTCATAAATATTAAAAATATAGTCTAAGTCAATTTTGAGTGCCTGTAACACAGAAGTATATTATATAAGAACATTTGTTTTTGAAAATAAATAGATAATGATGCAGTGACAGGAAAATATATACAGAAAAAGATATGTAAAAGAAAACGCACAAAGTTAAATTAATAAGATAACTGAACATAATGAAATCACATAGGATACTAAAAGATAAAATACCTTAACAGATTGATTAAAAGTTTAATAAAAATCAAAAATAACTAATAATTAGGTGAGCATTTAATAGTGAAATACTACATTCAGAAATTAAAATAGAAATGTCAATTAAAGCCAAACTTTCTAGATCAAAACTTGTTTAAACTGATTGATTGTATATATATTTTTGGAAAATAGATTATTCTATGCCGCAGTTTTTACATGTCTGTATTTATTCTTGATTTTGGCTGTCCTATTATCATTTCTTTGTTAATAACAAATAATGAAATTAATAATGACCTTGTGAAGTATATCCCTCAAGGTGCAATCGGAGATCAAGAGGAAATGGCGCAGCTGGACGGTGAACAGGTACTTTGCTGTGGACCTGAAGCACCGGCATCCTTCGCTGGCGAGCAGTGGGGTGAACGGGGGGACGCAGCTGTCCATCCTCAGCAAGAGCAGCTCGCAGATCCGAATGTCCAGCCTGCAGGCCGAGACCCCAGCCACCTGAGTGGCCCCTGTGGGGATGCCTCAACCGGACCTGCCGCTGCTGACTCCAACCCTCCCACCATCGTCCCAATGACCAACCTCACCGACCCATTCTTCAACACGGACCCTGATGAATCCACCATGGAAACCCAGCTGAACTCCAGCGACCCCAAACAGCCTCTTGTGTGAACCTGAATGTGCCAAATAAGGACTCACTAATTTGGGAGCAGCTGATCCTGTTTAAGACTGGACTGTGCTGTTTCCTGGCTGAATTACTAAGAAGTATCAGCATCTGTCTCCATATGTTGTTAGTTGAAAATGTTGTCTGGTGCTGCTGAGCAGCATGATAGGACCAGCCCATTAGTTAGACGTGTCCTCAAACTGTTGATTCCAGGATGTCCAAATGTTTCTCAGCATTCCTGTTTAAGTCTTAGCTGCAAGAAGACACTAATCACCCAGTTCTAAATACATTAGCAGAGCGGGAGATTACTTTTCTTTATACGCTGGGTTGTATTTATCCTGCAAAAAAAAACTTCAGTGGCTTCCCAGAAGCTGTTTTTGTAACTGTCAGCATTGCTTGTACATTCTAACCCAAATTGTTTGTCACAAACATGACTGAAACTTTAGCGGAGGGTAAAAGCATTATTCTGTTTATGTTGCATCAAGGGAAATGTAGTAACTGTGGTTTCAAGAGCTTGCTCCAAACTCCTCGGCGATGTTCAGGATAAATCTGCTTGTGTTGTACTGATTTCCAACTATGGTTTCTATAGCAACATGAAGCTGCAAGACTGCATTCTTTGTGACCCTTTAAAGGACAAAAGAACCAGAGAGTAGCCGCTAGTGGACCTGAAGACTCTCTTATTGGCATTAGTGACTGAGCAGCTGGTTTTAGTAACAACATATTTGTGCAGAGAAACCTCTGCAGCCTATATGATATAAAGTGACTGTAAATGAAGCATTAGTGTTATTCCTTGCTGTTTAAGCTGTGACTGATCAATAAGGATCATGAGTGTAAATCCTAGCAGATGGAAGAATGTCAGGGAGAAAAATAACCAGTGTTTATTGGAAAGGAACGTTTTCTATAGTTATGTGAAAAGCCAAAACAGATGTAGAGTTTAGATTCTGACTTTAAAGATAATTATGCCACGCTAAGGTTTGTCTAATACGACCACAGTACGACCTCTTTTCAAAACCTCGGTGCTGCACAGAAAACAGCCGCTAGTACAGAAAATGTCAATGAAAATGTTACATTTATTTACTTGCATGACATTGAACTAACTGTTGTTATGCAGTTCTTCTTTGTGAGAATTCAGTGCTTTAACTGGATACTTAGTTTATTTTAGGGTTGAACAAGCTGCTGTGGAGACAAAGCGTTGTAATATAAATTCTTCTGTCACATCTGCAGTCTCTTTAGCAGAGATATTGTACAGGTCTTACATAAAAGGTCTAGATACTCAGAAACCTCAATCACTTTGCGGTTTGTCTTTCTTGATGTATTTGCTGTCTTGATGCTTGAAAAACCAAGATGAAGGTTTATACACAGTCATGGTTAACAAAAAGTACATCCTGTTTTAATTCTATACATATCAGTACATGATAAAATGGTCTAGCTTTTCCCAGGTTCTAAAATAAATTAAATCTAACCTTAAATGTAAAAAAAAAACACTACCAATTCCACAGTTTTAATATTTATTAAGAGAGGATAAAGCAAAAATGGAGACGTGAAAAACTAAGTAAACCCCATAAATCAGCTGTTTATGAAACAAAGCTTGGCAGCAGTAAGTCTCAGTAGTCATGTTCTGTCTTACTGGATCAGTCTTTTACATAGTTAAAGAAGAAGTTTCGCTACACTCAAACCATACTTAAGTTCATTGAGATTTGCAGATATTTGTTTCTGCACAGCCTTTCAGTCAGACTTATGTCTAGACTTTGACTAGGCAATTGAACACCTTAATTCTTTGCTTTTTCCGCCATTCTGTTTTAGATTTGCTGTTTTGTTTGGCATCATTGTCATGTGGTTGCAAAACAAGCCCAAACATCAAACCTCCACCGCTGAGCATGACCGCTTAGGTAGCTTAGCAAAACTAAGCAGTGCCGCCTTTTTCTTTTTAGAGAGAAGAGGCTTTCACCAAGAACCCACTCCAAACAAACCACACCTGTTTAGTCTTTTTCGGTGTAGTCATTCAGCTCGGACACTTAAGAAATGGCCCTGTAGGCCTTTCCATGTTGATGGACTGTAACGATTGCTTCGCTGAGGTTATTGCTGATGTCTTGCCACCCTCTTATTGTGTTAAGGTACGCCAGTAGGCTCTTCACCAGCAGACTGCCAATATCCTGCTTTTATAGATGTGGTCCCACTTGATTATTTGATCAGGTTCTTTAATAATCCGTACCTGACTGCCTGTCTCCACCTTATATTAAAACTGAAAGGGTGTACTTTTTTCCTCGTTGTTTGACAAATAACTATATGGTAAATCTGTTTTGTTATGGAAAATAAAAATAATTTTTATGACTTGGTTAATTAGGGTTTACGTTTATTATTACCCAATACGTAAAACCCTACAAAATGAAATAGGGTGTACTTTCTTTTTTACTACGATTGTAAAAGATGATTTTTATTCAACTCTGGTCTTATTCCAAAAATGAGTTGTTTGACTCCTCACTGAGTTTCTGTTTTGCAGAGGTTCTTTTTGCAGCTGGCCTCGCTGCAGATGTGTCCTCCCGTTCTGTTAATCTCGACGCTTGACACTGCTTTGGGTCTCCAGAAGTGCCTTCAAGCACAAAACCAGTATTCTTGCTTCTGTTGTCGATTTAAAATAGCTTCTTTTTCCTTTCAAAACAAAACTGCAAAGTAAAACAAGGGATAATGCACTTTTTTTTGCTCGTGGCAAAAATCCTGTACTTTAAACATGGAGGCCTTTAGAGTACTTTAATCATTTACAAGGATGAGTCAAAAATATGACTAATTGTCTTTACTAAAGCAGTGCTTTGTCTTACAACTTCACAAAGGCACACTGTTCCCTTAATTATATGTATACATTTCAGTGAATGTTTCTGCTTGTTAGGAGCTGTAATGGACTCTGTTAAAAACGTCATAGATGTTTAGTAAAGTTTTCTTCACCTACATTTTTTTTTTATTTATGCCAGATAAGTGTTTTGAATTGTATTGTTTTAGATATTCCATATACATAATTTAGTTCATTTTCAGGCTAAATGGCATTTTCCTTTGGAGCCTAAAATTGACAAAATGGACCAAGACCGATGTATGTAAACTTTATTATGTCCATTAACCATTCCTTTTCACATAGAATTGATATTTTTTCAGACATTTAACTTTGAGCACCAGTCAGTGTAATTGCCACATCCATCCCATCCATACAACGAGGGAAGGGCTGATCAGAAACTGTACCGTCCTGCTGTGCTGTGTGTTCACTCTGAGCTGCAGTAGTAGCAGCGCAGAGCCAGCTGCAGCCATAAGAGGGCCCTGTTCAATCTGGGGAAAGGGCTGGACAATCACACATCACCTCTGCTCTGGCTCAGTTAAACATTCACCACAAACATTAAAGACAATCTCAACTGCTTTATTTCCATTTGTTGTTATATAAAATAAGTTGGAGCCTTATATTGCCAGTACTATGTTGATGTCAGACAAAAGAGTTGCTTTTGTAACACTGTATCTATAATTTGAACTTGTTCGATGAAGTAGTTAGGTGATGTCTTCTGTAGCCGAAAGTTGTGACTTAAACTGCAGTTGAAATGTGCAAAACAGAAACAAGCTGCAAATGTTGTACCTTGTAAATGGAAATTGTGTTTTCTGTGAATAGCTGCCATCTAAAGATTTTATGCTGATTGTTCTCATGTTTTTATTATTTCTTAAATAGGGATTGTTATAAAAAAAACCTCCTATAATTCCCCATAACTCATAAAGGCTGATGCATGCGTTTTTGCAAGGCAAGGGTTTTATAAGAGGGCAATTTGAGATGTTCTCTTGTGTTGAAGCAGCTGTAATGACTGCATGAGGCAGTAAATAAGCTAAAAGGTGTGTTTTGTGGGGTTAACTGTGAATTGTTTCGTCGATCTTAGCTCACACTCTGTAAAATGCTTTTCCTTTGAATGTTAACAAACATGAGGGAAAGTACAGTGCCATAAAAGCTGCAAGACTCTGTTTTTACTGTGACGCATGACCAGAATTTTTCTTACTATATTTGACAGTTGTTTTGATTTATATCCTTAACTATATTGATTTATTCACTTGAAATGACTAAATTTGGCTCTGCATTTTGTTTTTAGGTGGCTGAATGTATCATATGTGCTTCTCTCAATTGCTCCTCTTCAATTGTTTTCACTGTACCATCTTTTTTCTGAATTTCAAGTGTTTTTGTATATTATGAAAAATATATATATAAAAATAAATGTTTACCTTGTTGGCTCAAGTGTGGTGACACTAATTCATTACTGGAACTTGTTGATTTATTTGTCAAAAGCAAAAGTGTTGTTTTGAGGCATTTTGTGTTGTGTTTTGTTTGTGAGGGACCCAAATGCAGAGGCTGACTGAGGTGAAAACAGAGTCCTTTAATAATGAAATTCAAAGAAAACTTACAGTGGCATTCGAATGATGAAGGAAAGAAAAACGGAGGAGCAGGCAGACAAACAGAAGAATCCAGCAGTGAACCAAAAAACATAGAGCTTAATGGGAAAGGAAACCAGTGCAGGCTGTGGACAAAATGAGGTGGCGCACAATCAAATTGAGTGTTTGTGACAGAGGGTGGAAGACTAATGAACCAGGGCAGAGCAGAAACAGAAATACAAGAAAAGCCATAGAAAACATCTAGCAGAGATCTAACAGAAAATAACTCTAAAATCACCAAGAACACTAGAAGGAAGCAAACACAAAATAATTAACTAATAAGGAAACATCTCGCAAATATAAATATAGGGAAATGACTTCTGAAAGCAAGACCTAAAGAACAAAATGTAAAGCAAAGAAATGGTCAAAATACACACAACAGAAAATCAAAACCCAAACACCCCAGAATAATAACATTTTGCCTGTAAGGCTGACCAACAGCAAAGGCAATAACAAACCTGGAGAAACATCTTAAAAACAGATGCTGTGATGTTTGAGAGGAATTTAAACAGGTCAGTAAAGGTCCTCTATCTGCAACAGGAAAGTAATAAACATACCAAGTGACATAAGTTAATATTAGCTTTTGAAATATTTGCCACTAACTAACAGCCCGTCGTGGTGTTCCCCAACCAACTATTCACTGATCAACAATTTCAACCACAACATAGCATGAACTGATGCAGAAAAATGTGCAGTGACGGATCCACGCAGCCTTGATGAGAGAACAAATTTCTCTCTTCTTGCAGAGTATGTACTGGCCTTTAAAGCGGACAGATCAGAAACTAGTCAGAACCAATGGTGGCCTACTCTGCTGACCCTAGTTGATCACTTTGTTCAAACTGTAACCAGACCGATGTTTACACTATTATATGCTTTCCAATTATTGGCCAAAAAAGTGACAAAGAAATCTAAGTATCTACTGTTTTGCGATACAGAAAGTGATTCTTTAAAATTAGCTTTTTCTAAATGGGTGAAAAATTGTAGGGACAAATGAGATAAATTTACACATACCTGAATTTTTACTGATTAGGCGACCTCTGAAGGTAAATGGGTAATAAGTAAAGGGGCGGAACACAGAGGCTTGCAAATTCTTCAGAATTTTATTTGTAAAAACAAACTTTTGAAAACCATGTATTCATTTCCCTTTATGTCACAATTATGCAATACTTTGTGTTGGTCTATCACACAAAATCCTTATAAATATGTTTGTAGCTGTAACTTGACATTATGAAAAAGTTCTTTTCAAGACTCTCATTCTCTAAATTTTATTAGTACAAGGAAAGAACAAGGACTATTTTAGAAGTGAATTATTACATGTTTGCTCCTTTTATGACCATACAGTAACAGAGTACACACACTTCCCATGGGCATATTAAACTCATATTAATCACACTAAATCACAATCTTCTCATCCTCTCTAGAATACAAAAATACACAGAGGCAAAATAATTCAGTGTAAAAATATGTATATGACATAGATTCGGATGCACAAAATAAATGAGTGTAATTCAGCTGCGCTGATGATAAACACTGAGATAAACTGCATGGAAAAAGGCACAGTATTGGTCAGTAGCTGAGGCCTATATTTCCTTCCATTAACCAAAGTGTGTGCAATATCTACACATACACACTATATATATACACACATACATACATATACACACACATATATATATATATATACACACATATATATATAATATTATACATAATATATAATTAAAATATAATTTATATATACATATAACACACACACATATATATATTAAAACACACATAATAATATATAATATATACACACACACACAATATATATATACACACATATATATACATACCCTATATTAAATATATATATATATTTTAATACACATATATATTATATATATATATATATTTTATATATAACCACACATATATAATATATATACACACACATATATAATTATATTACACACCATATAATATACACACATTTTATATATACAAAATATATATTATACACACAAATATATACAAAATATAATATACACACCCCAAAATTACACACACACACATATAATATATATACATATATAATATTAATATATAATAATTTTACACCCAAAAATATATTTTAAAATAATATACATACATACATACACCATACATAACCAAAATACATATATTATTATAATTTTATATATAATATATTTATAATATATATATTATACACCCATATACAAAATATTTATATTTTTTTATTATTTTTTTTATTTTATATATTATTTTATATACCACACATGATATATACATATAGAGTAGATATAACATATAGATAGAGAGATAGAGAGATAGAGAGATAGAGAGATAGTATATATATTTTATATATATATATTGCTGTACATATATATATGTACAGCATATTATATATGCTGTACATATATATATGTACAGCATAATATATGCTGTACATATATATATGTACAGCAAACATATATATATGTTTGCTGTACATGTGTGCAAAATACCTACAGTGTGAAAACACAGAAAAAACTACACTACACTGATACAAAGTTTGTAACATTGAGGCAACCTATCCGGTCACTGATATTATGAATAGTGACCCAACTTTACTTGCAATGTTTTCTTATTATATATTTTTACAGGACTGCAACATTAAACATCTTACTGTAAAAGAACATTGCATGTAAACACAATCTTGACACTATAAAGACTCCCTAGCCAAACAGATTTATTAAATTCAGTGTAGTCATTGTATAAATTAGTTGGATGAACCGCAACAATCACAAAACGCTGTACATTCACAAAGACAACAAAAGGCTTTACAGTCTAGTGCTCCAGATGTGTGCTAATGCACTTTGCAATGTGTTGCAGCCAGAGCCACAGATAGGATCATGGATTTTCATCCCCTAAATAGGCAGGTAGTATAACACAAGAATGACCAAAGTTAAAGAAAAAAAGCAGCCCAGAATCTGTTAAAATCACAAGTGTCATAGAAACAAATGTCTACAAGGATCATGGGACAAAGGTAAACAAATTGGTGACAAACAAGTAATAATACTATGCAACTCTAGACTTTGTAGTTCCTTGAGAAACTTTGTATGGATTGGTAAAACTCCCATTCCTCCTCCATTTGGTTCCCTTCTTAAGTTTTAGACCATGCCACGAGGTTAAAGATCAGACATAATGTGGATGCTTCTTCCAGCACCTAGGTGAGGTCTTCTGGGACATTATTAAGAGCGTTTTTCCAATATACGTTTTAGAGGGTGAAGGGCAATGCACATGACTGGTATAAGGCAGGCATCACAACATAACATTACTTTCTATCTAAACAACCCGGAGTGGCTGCGTAATTCAGTGTCCAACCGCTCCAAGGTGCGTAATGGCGCCCAGCAAACCTTTTTCAGTCTGTTCTATTCAGGAGCATTGACGGTTCTGATAAAACTATCAAAAGCTGGAGTCCAGTGCCATGTCCTATCTCGGCTCACTTCAGCAAGATGTATCGAATATGTGTTAAAGGTCAGAGATAACGTGTTAATTGAGGAGTCGCACAGAGGCGCTTCACTTGAATGTTCCTGCACTGTTTCATGGATACAAAGCCACCTTGGTGGAGCATGGTAGTGACAATAACAGTGCAAGGAATTTTAAATGGGACTGACCATGGCTAATGAAAACAAACATGGAAACCTATGTAATTCTTTGACTGTAAAAGCAATGAATTAAGTGTGAGAATTGTTTTTGAATATGTTTGAGTCTTAATTGCTCCTGAGCCAGCAAACTTTGGGCCAAACAGTGTTTATGTTCCATAACAGCTGAGAGACTGTAGGAAACCTTGAGTTTTTCGCTGCAGGTTAAATGCAAAACATGCCTTACCTATTGAAAAAGAACAGTCACTCATATAATTAAAAATATAATTTTACAATTGTCGGAGTAGTAACTGAAAAAAGAATCTATAATCTGAGTGCAGGCATGATTTTATCTTTCTGTGTATCAAATGTTCAGGGTTTAAGTTATTAGTTTGATTCTAGGTTCAACATTGATTTGGACTGACAATTCCCATCTAGATCTCTGGCTATATTTAGGAAAAACTGTAACTCCTAATGAAATTCTTTTGCATCACAAGGCATTTTAGTATGCAGTATGACATTTGTGTGTCTGTTGCCTAAATGTGAACATCTGACAAAAAGGGTTGGTTCTGGTGTACTTTACAAAATGCACTTTTTTTAAAATATAGTTTAATTTGTTGCTTCTCATGGAGTTGGATGAGACTCACTTTTAAAACATAAACATAGACAGTTGTAGTTGTAAATGGATTCTAATATAACTTATTAAAAATAAGTGAGTCAAAGCTTTAGAAACTGTGTTACATTAAAACATACTTATTTTCATTCATATTCCACCGTTAACTTCATTTAAACTTTAACAAATCTCCTGTTCACGGTTATACAAGTTTTTCTAAATGTTCTTTTTTTAATGGCAGAAACGGTTCAGTGTTTGAAAGTAAGATGTGGAGGAGTAGCCCCAAAGCAAAAATTCAAACCATGACATGTTTTCCCTCCAACACTCTAAACTCTTTTGTCTTGGGGAAGGCTTATTGTGCTGTAAATGTGTGTGGGCTAATGCTGACGTCTTGCACAGTAAGTTCAGAGGTCTCACATTTGTTCAGAATTAAAACAACCTCCAACAACCAGGCTCTAAGGTTTAGTCTCTGCACAGAATGACGTACCAGGCAAAAAACTGCTGGACCTGTTGGATTGCTCTCAGACTGCTGATATGCTGTTGGGTGTAAGGGCATGTGCTTCAGAGACCTGCTGCTCTTTGGGACTGGATTTTTCCAGGACGGATATCTGTGTGACCGTGCTGCTTTCGTTGAACAGCATACGCCGTCTTTTACTGTAGCTCAGGTAACTCTGAGTCTGCCACTTCCAAAATCGCTTCTTCAGCTCAGCCTGCACCTGAAAAAATATATACAGATTTAATGAAAAAGGTCCAACAATTTAACAATTTAAAGGGGACATATCATGCACTTTCTTTAGTCTCTCCAGGTGCTGTGTAGATATCTTTATATTCTGTTTGTGTCATATTTTTCAGTCCGTTCAGTTTTCTCGATCATCTGTTATGTTTTTAAAACTGTTACATCACAGTATTTGCTGCAGAACAGCTAAATAAGGGCATGGACTTCTGGCTGATTAATTTTGTGTGTCCGCCATATTAATTTCTTGCTGTGATTTTGTAGTCCAAGCTCAAGTATGTTGATGTTGCAAGAGAATAAGTCTAAATGTTAGGTTGCTTATGTTAGCACTGTGTGCTGCTTCTAGCTCCTTGAGGAAAGAACCGTACTGTGTTTTGAATATTATTATTACAATATTATTACATTAACAGTTTAGCATCGTTTTTGCCATTTTTGTCTTGTTTCTGCGCCGCTAGATAACTGTTATCAAACTTCAAAAATGGCTGAGCAGGTTCAAGTGGAGCGGTCTTTGACCTCGAGAGGGCAGGGTGTGTTTAAAGAGACCTCACTAAAACGAGTGGCTCTCAGATGCACCTCACAACAGGGTTTAAAGAGGAGCCTGTGGAGCTATAATAACAAGGAATTTAGACCAAAGCATTGCAGTTCCACTTTATATAGACCACAACTGAATGGTACACCTTTCCGTTATTTTGTTCATTTTTGAAAGTCGCTAAATAGATACAATGTAAGATATATATACTTCAGTGCTTTAGGTGCACAGCTGTTTTAACTTTCTGACAGCAGAAGCACCAGAACTCTCAGCTACAAATAACAATGGTTCCCAAAAAAACTCCAAAAGACCTTCAACAAGCTTTATGAACTGTGTTTTAAATGATTTCAGGAAAGCCTGACAACTTAGAAGTATAAAGAAAGAGGAGATCATTTATACATCAAGTTACACACCTAAGCTCCTTTATAACACCATAATTCAACCAGTGAGACTAAATAAAACAGCCAATACTAAAAATCAAGCAAACCAATTTGAGCTTTTAGCCACTAGATGGCAGTAATCTCCTATTCAATGACATGGTCAAACTTGTCAAACTGATTTTCATCATTTATTTGTAACTACTGACTTTGTGAGATTCAGTTCACTTATGGAAAACAGGACTGCTTGTAGGTGAATGACTGACAGAACCAAAACAAGTGTGTGTGATTTTGCATGATTTGTACTCACTTCTCCGTTAAGGAAACAGTACAGCAAGGCTACGACGAATCCCTTTAGAAGATGAAAACATGATATCAGTTGTTTAACATTATTTTACTTAATTTTTAAAAGTGTGTTTATAGTTGTACCTGGAAAGATCCCAGGCCGAGCTCGATGAAGATCCGAGCTTCTGCTCCTGTATGTTCTGGCAGGAAGGCAAACACCATGTAGTGCATCCCAAACAGTGGAATGAGTAGCAGGGTGGATTTGGCCAGTCTCCTGCAGACACACATAGCAGACACAAGTATTTGATACACTGCTGATTTTGCAGGTTCTCTCACTTGCAAAGCATGTAGAAGTCTTTAATTTTTATCATAGGTCCTCTTCAACTGTTAGTGATGGAATCTAAAACAAAAATCCAGAAAATCACATTGTGTGATTTTTAAGTAATTAATTAGCATTTTATTGCATGACATAAGTATTTGATCACCTAACAACCAGAAAAAATCCAGGCTCTCACAGGCCTGTTAGTTCGTCTTTAAGAAGCCTGTTATCCACTCATTACTTGTATTAACTGCACCTGTTTGAACTCGTTATCTATATAAAAGACACCTGTCCACACACTCAATCAAACAAACTCCAACCTCTCCACAATGCCCAAGACCAAAGAGCTGTGTAAGGACATCAGGGATAAAATAGTAGACCTGCACAAGGCTGGGATGGGCAACAGGAAAATAGCCAAGCAGCTTGGTAAGAAGGCAACAACTGTGGGCGCAATTATAAGAAAATAGAAGAAGTTCAAGATGACGCTCAATCTCCCTCGGTCTGGGGCTCCATGCAAGATCTCACCTCCTGGGGCATCAATGATCATGAGGAAGGTGAGGGATCAGCCCAGAACTACATGGCAGGACCGGTCAATGACCTGAAGAGAGCTGGGACCACAGTCTCAAAGAAGACCATTAGTAACACACTACGCCACCATCGATTATAAAATCCTGCAGCGCAAGCAAGGTCCTCCTCAAGGTCCTGCTCAAGCCAGCGCATGTCCAGGCCCGTCCGAAGTTTGCCAATAATGAGGAATGGGAGAAGGTCATCATGTGGTCTGATGAGACAAAAATAGAGCTTCTTGGTCTAAACTCCACTCGCCGTGTTTGAAGGAAGAAGAAGGATGAGGACAACCCCAAGAACACCATCCCTACCATGAAGCATGGAGGTGGAAACATCTTTCTTTGGGGATGCTTTTCTGCAAAGGGGACAGAACGACTGAACCGTCGTGAGGCGAGGATGGATGGGGCCATGTATCGGGAGATCTTAGCCAACAACCTCCTTCCCTCAGTAAGGGTATTGAAGATGGGTTGTGGCTGAGTCTTCCAGCCAGGGCAACTAAGGAGTGGCTCCGTAAGAAGCATCGCAAGGTCCTGGAGTGGTCTAACCTCGAGTCTCTAGACCGGAACCCAGTCGAAAATCTTTGGAGGAGATGAAAGTCTGTATAGCCTAGCAACAGCCCCAAAACCTGAAAGATCTGGAGAAGATCTGTATGGAGGAGTGGTCCATACTCCCTGCTGCAGTGTGTGCAAACCTTGTCAAGAACAACAGGAAATGTCTGATATCTGTAATTGCAAACAAAGGTTTCTGTACCAAATATTTAGTTTTCTTTTTCTGATGAATCAAATACTTATGACGTGCAATAAAATGCAAATGAATTACTTAAAAATCACACAATGTGATTTTCTGGATATTTGCTTTAGATTCACTCACAGTTGAAGAGTACCTATGATAAAAATGAAAGACTTCTACATGCTTTGCAAGTGAGAGAACCTGCACAGTCAGCAGTGTATAAAATACTTGTTCTCTCCACTGTAGGTATACAGCCCTGTGTCAGCACTGATGCTCATAGAAGTATTTCTTCTCACTCACTTAAAGTGACTTGTATCGTTGCCACCGACTCCAGGAGACGTCAGCTTTTGAACCAGAATACGGATCACGTTCAGAAAGATGATAAAGTTCACCTACATGGCAGAAAAACATAATGTTTATTTAATATTTTGTCCCTGCTGAAAAATTTGGTACTTATTATTGTTCCCATCCTATAAAATCTTGAGAAACATGAATGACCACAATTGTGGCTTAGGCAAGCCAAAAAGTCATATCCTCATGGTAGAAAGAAAGTGTTCCCTTTTACAACTGTTGGGTTTGATATTTTAAACTCTTAAGATTCTATCACAGTATTTCAAACAGTTTGAGGTCTGGACTGACCGAGCCATTGTAACGCCTTAATTCTTTTCTGTTTTAGCCATTCAGATTTGCTGTTGTGTTTGGGATCATTTTCCATTTGATGAAGGAGTTTGGACCAAGCATCAGCTCATTGCCTCCAATTTGACTCTATAAAAATTAGGTTTACAGAGGAGTTCATGGTCAACTCAATGGCTGCAAGGTATCCAGGACATGTGGTTAGAAAACAAGCCCAAATCATTAACGTTCCACCACAATGCTTAACAGTTACAGTGTTTAGTTTTCTAAAAACATAGTGATTTGTATTTTGACCAAGAATCTCTATTATGCTCTCATCCATCTAAAAGACAATGCTCCAGAATAAGTTTCATTCATATGCAGTTTCGCACACGTAAGTCCTGCCTTCATATTCTTTCTAGTAAAAATATCTCTCTCATAGCAACAATCCATATAAGCCAATTTTGTTTAATCATGAACCTTAACAATCAACTCAGGCCTGCAGAGTCTGAGATGGAGCTCTTGGGATTTGTGCTATTTCACTGAGAAATGCCCAGTTTGAACCCTGGGGGGAATTTGGTTAGGCATCCATTCCTGGAAATGTTGGACACTGACCTAAATATTTTCCACTTATAAAAAAAAAAAAAATCTTTCTCACTGCAGAATAATTGGCTTCAAATAATTTAGAAATGACCTTACAACTCTTCCCAGATTGATTGGGAACTATGTTTGCATTTCTCAAGATCATTGCTGAAGCCTTTCCTGCCTGGCATTGTGCATGTAGCTGCATAGTTCACAGCAGCATACTTCCAAGGCTTCAGCTTTCATAGATGTGATCCCATTGTTGGTGTCTTCCATTTTGGGGGGATAGACCGGTTGTTGTTTGTTTGTTTTTGAGTGTTGTATTAGGTTTTGTGAAGATTAAAGCCTTCTCTTGCTATTTTTAAAATGAAAATTGGTGGAGTTTTCCATTGAAGTGTTTTATGCAGAGTGTTTCATTTGCTGTGCAAGTGTGCTGAATCGCACAGCGTGGATGCGACCAGCAAGGTGCGTGTATTTTGTCTGGCTGATCCGAAGTCAGCCAACAATTAGAAGTTGGACTTTTAAAAGAAGCTGCGGTCTGGGCCTCGTGGCCTGACCACTCCTTTGTCCCAGTTTTATTACTGGAGTTTTCCCACCGAGTTCCCGCCTCAGAGTTTTATGACCCTTTGTTCGAGATTTGGGGCAATCAGTTGCTAGTGGCTAAGGGCACAGCCCACCGTCTACAAGCTGATCGCCGAAAATCGAGACATCAGCACACCAGGAGGGCTTCTCTTTCCAAGTTAACCCAAATTGCTACTTTTTGTCCAGAAAACTGCTGGTTTGATCTTCATAGACACTCAATGTGCACATATTTTCTTTTATTATTATGTAGTAGTCATTTTCATCCCCTTTGTGTAGAATACTGCTTGTTAGTTAGGTGAAGGTTTTTGGACCTTCACCTTCAGTGGCGGAACGTTGTTTAAGATGTAATGTCTCTGCACGACTTACTTCTTGGCTGCTACTTTACCATTAAATTCTATTGAAACACAATGGGTGTTGACTTTCACAGAGTTTATTCATTTTTGTTTAATCTTTGTTTAGCAACTAAAGAAAATGTGGAATCAGTTGTGTATTTTTATTTATAGGAATTGAATTTATAACCTTGTGAAGGTCAGATAATTTTTAAGACCTCCATGTCAAAACCTAGAACTAAAGGATGGTGCACTGATCTATCTCACTATGCTAGTGTAAGAAAATATGCAGCTGGTTACTGCAAACTCATTTTGATGATAAAACACAAAAACTCCCCCCAAAATTAAGTAAAGTAACAAAGGAGAATTGTGAACAGAAATCAGGAGAAAGGAAAAGAGAGGAAATCCTATGAAACTGTTATATTGTAACCACAACTGCAATCATTTCTTTATAAACAAACAAACAGAGAGACAATCAAACATATTCATATTGTATATGATCAAACTTCAATATAAGAAATAAGTTGCTTTCACATGATTAGTTATTGTTGCCAGTCAGATAAATAAAAAATTAGAGTCTAACATCAGCCAACATCTAAGACCGAGGACTCTTATCATACTTCAATAGCTCCCAATATATGGAGAGTACTCACCAGTAGGGAGGCAGTTATTGGACCCTTAATGATCCACCAGATGAAGGCCACATCTGTGTCATCCCAGCACCTGGGATGCATAACAGCCGATAATTTGATAAACAGAACAATATCAGGCCTGACACTTTTATGTCTCATCAAGAAATACGCAATTAAACTGTATATCTGTATCTGTAGCTCCCTTATTATGATTTCAACTATTTCTAAAGGCTCCATGATGCATTAGATGCAACATCTCTTGCCTGCTTATTGGCTGAACGCATCTAGCAAAATAGGATTGCTAGTGAAACATAGTTAGGTTCTACATTCAGTGCAGAATACACAGAGAGACTACTGTTACACTGCAAATCGCTAATATTGCATGCTAAAGCCAGTTAAAACATCAACCCTGTTTTAAAATATAAGTGAAACCACTGATTGCTCTCAAGGAAACGGTTAAAAAATACCTATTTCAATACTGCTGTTAGGTCTTCATATATTATAAATGTTATATCAGAATCTGCTAAAATGTCAAAGCTGTAGAAAAACTGGAAATCAGAAATCAGACACAGAATTCTGATTGCTATCTCTCTAAACTTGACTTTATTTCTACTTAGCAACTATTTTCAAGTAGTTTGGGATTTTATAAGCTCAATGATGGACTAAAATGTCTACATGCATCTTAAAATGTCTACGTGCATCTGTGCACAGTGCTCTTTATTCTGGGCTCCATGCAAATGCTTTGAACCTTTCTCAGCGCCAACAGGTGAACTAAAACATTTTCCATAAATTCTGAATAGAGAGTTTTATTTGTGTTCAGACTGAAACTATAATTAAAGCTTCTCACATCGTTCAGTCATTAAATTCCTCATCTGTCTGCTCTATTAGGCAGCTTATTTCCACCAGAAATACAAATTGGGTTGAGAATTTTACAACGAGAAGAAGGGTTAGGGTTAGGGTTTATGCAAGAAGTTTTAGAAAAAGGGTTTCAAAATCTAAACTTTAAGTAAAGTACAGCTCAATTAAAAACTGTTAATTTAAGAACTTAGTTGAATCTATTTTTGTTTCTTTTAATGGGAAGCACACAGGTGAATGGACTGCTGGGTAAAAAGCAGCAAGGTTTTATCAGCGTGTCTTCCTATTCGTTCTCATTTTTTTTCCTGACTTTCACCAGCAGCCACAGCAGGAACTCACCCATTATTACTGTAGAAGTTTCGAGTGAGAATCCAGGCTGTGATGATTATCGTAGGTAGACCTGGGAAGAAGAAGTTAAAAAAAACAAAAGAAACCAAAGTATTAGGGAAAAGGTACTTGTTACTGCTCTAACAAGAAACTCTGAGAAAGTAACAGAGATACCTACCCCAGCCGATTAGTATATACCACCAAAAGTATTTTTTCTGAAAGACAAAGGTGAGTGCGAGCAGCGTCTGCAGGTACATCCCCTCCACCAGTAGCCAGAAGTAGTTGGCCAGGATACTAAAATGGAAAAAGGCCACGGCGGACTTGCAGGCTGTCTGTCGGAGAGGACAAAGACATACATCATACAAGTTTGTAAACTGCACTTAACTAAAGTGGTTGCAGTAAGAAATGTTATAACTCTCTCTTCTAGGGTGTTAACTTGTAATCTCATCATCTTTCTTCCTCTTCTCTATTCTTTTCTCCTTCTCTCCTTTTTTCTTTTTTCCCCACCTCTCTTGCTTCTTGTCGTCTCTATCTCCATTGCAATTAAAATAATCCCAAAGCAGTTTCTAATAAAGTTTAGATATATTTATATATCTCAAGTGGTCAGCCGTAATGCTCCGCTTGTGAAAGTAAATCTGTTGGGCTTCTTCTTGGCATAGAGAGAGACAAAATTCTTTGTTGTACTGAACATTTTTCATTTTAAGATTTTAATTTATTTGTGTCAAGTGTAAATCTTCCTAAAAATTTAAAAGTAGTGTCTATCTGCATCTTCCACATTTTGCTGGTGGGCTAAATTTGTATCACTATTGAATCACGGGCTGCAAATGACACTATCATCATTAAAGATAATGAGTTTGATCATCGACGTACAGTGGATGACATCAAACAATCAAGATTAAAACTTAAAAGAACTTCTAACTGATTTGAGGAAGAAGTAAAATATAAATGCTTCACTGCATATCAATGGGGAGAGGGTGGAGGTATTGTCCAGTTTCAAACACATTGGCACCATCATTTCTGAGGACTTATCACGGACAACAAACACTGCAGTCCTGGCTAAGAAAACACAGCAGTGGCTGGATTTTCTTAGAATGCTCAGGAGAGTAAACCTGTTGCAGCAGCTCATTACAACTTTTTATAGCTTTTCGACCGAAAGCCTATTTTCTCACAGCTTCCTTGTGTGGTATGGCTCTGCAGCAACATAGAAATCTCTAAGGTAATTTAAAAAAAACTGCCCAGAACATCATCGACCAACAGCTACCTACGCTGGACAATTCATCAACTCATGTTGCCTGCAGAGAGCATACAATATTCTGACACTCACTCTGTCCTGCCCACCACCTGGTTGAATTGCTGCCTTTCGGAAAATGTTACAGATCTATCCAAACATGCACCTCAATATTTCTGAACGGCTTCAACCCTAAAGCTATCTCTGTAATGAATTCTGACCTACATAGCGTTTCCCACTGACTAAAGTCTGTTAGCATTAATGGACAAGAGATTCTTTATTTTATGGATTTTAACGGCATACAATACCTAAATGCTGACATGAATATTTCATTTGAATGCGGTAGCGTTGATAAATGAGCTATACCTATTATTTAATTAGCTACTGTTTTACATTTAGTCTATCCTTGAGTGCCAGAGTTTTGTCGTTTTATCTATTGATACAATGTCAACTGAGTCTCTAACTCCAACTCTGATTAGCTGTATATTTTGTATAAATGTACTGCTAAAAGACCCAGGGTTGATCCATTATCAGTTTTTTGTCAGAGACCTCTAGATCTTTACTTAAAATGTCATGCCAATTTAAAGAGTTCAAGATCCCATATCATCTAGCACGTGCCTTCAAAAGAAACAGACCCACAGCATTCCACACCCTCTACCACACCGAGCAGTCATGATGAGCTGCTTTTCCACATATTCGTCCTCTGTTTCAATCCAAACCCATGTGGAAAAAGTCAAATCTTAGTCTCATCTGACCATGTAGATAGCATTTGATGGTTTTTATTTAGAGCTGGTGGCACCAAGAGGCCACTCTTTGCCACTTGAGGCATGACCATGCATGGCATTTGTAAAGCTGTGTATGTGTTTACAATCCATGAATTCCCAATTGATAACTCAAGAACCAAAATACTGATGGTGGAAATGTATCGCTCCATTCTGGTTGTTTAAAGAATCAATTAATCTTTTAGAAACTGGAGTGCAAAATCCAACAACATTGATGTTGTACTTACACCATTTTCATGTTTGTATTCTTATGCAGACTTGGAAAACATCAATAGCCAAAAACAAATCATTAATGCTCTCCGACATTTACTGTTTTTTTTATCTTTCTATATTTTTACTACTGGTGAGTCAATGCGCTGATAGAAGTAAAGGTAGCACTCACGGTTGACATGAAGCAGTGGTCCAAATTTTCATCAGAGAAAAGAACCAGGTCTTTGATGAAGACAGCACTGGCTCTCAGGATGAACGAGAAGAACAGGTTGATGTGGATGTAGTTCCTGGTGCAGTGAAACTTCCTGCAGAAAAAAAAAAATAGAAAAATCTTGTGTTTCCTTACTGTATGTGTCTGCAAACATTAAGACAGCAGAATATTGGAAATTGTTACCTGAAAACAGTGAAAACAAAAATGGCTGATATAAGTGAGATGAGTGAGGTAGCATAGCCAGCAGTATACAACTGTTTAAAGTTGGAGAAGTATGTCGTCTGAAAGAGACAAACAAATAAAGTAAGCACATTACACTTAAGTGCTCTCCACCTACTTGTTCAATCATCAAGGAAACTGATTTAACCAATTTTTCATTTTTTCATATTTTCAGTTTGCTGAAATTCATTTCATGAACCATTTACATACTTTAGTGAGATTTAGTGGATATATATTACAACTTTGAGAAAAGCAAAGCTATGTTGTATAGAAAATATCAATAAGCAGGTAAAGCTCTCTCGTGATACAGTAAATCTCAACAGTGTGCAAACAATCTGTTCATAAACAGTTTAGGGCCATTTCATCAGTCAGTCAGGCCGGGAGTCGAACCACGGACCTTCTTGCTGCAAGGCAACAGTGCTTTTTTTTTTTTTTTTTAACCGTGTCCTGTCCGGCAGAGTAGCGCTCAGAATTGTTGTCTGAGTGCCAAGAAAAAGCCCAATAGATTAACTTTCATACGTGGAGCATTACAGCTAATGCTTTAAAGCTCTGCTTTAAATTTATAAAAAAATAAATAATAGAAACTGATTTCGGATTATTTCAATTGTCACGGATACGGAGACAGAAATGAAAAGAAAAAAAGAGAAGCATGAAAGAGAGGAAGGTGGGGCAAAAAGGAAAAGGGGAGAGAAGGAGAAAAAAATGGAGGAAAGAAAGAAGGATGAAGAGAATACAAGCTGACACACTGCCTTCTTCTACACCTGCAGAAACGTTCCAATTGCCAGCTTTTTTACCAAAAAGTGCATAGAAAGCAAGATTTATTTAGTGGTAAATGCGGCTCAATATAGAACATTTGTGTATCTGTTAACACCTGAATCTAAACACCTGTGGGTCTGAGTGTGAGCGCGCTTGTGTATACAAGGTTTCTCCATAAAAATGTGCAATAGTGTAAGGAGCCACAGACCTGCCCCCCTGGACTCGGGACATATACGGAGAAGATCCTAGCCACAGACATCCAAAGGCCCCCCAGAGCACAGGAACCCCAGGAGAACCACTGCTGAGAGGACCGCAACCCCCCCCGAGAAGAGCAGGGGAGAGTCCCAGGGGAACCACCCAGCAGCCGCAGTGCAGAAGCCCCAGGGAGCTGCAGCAACGAGCCCACAGGCCGTGCCAGCAGCCGTCTACGCCCGAGCAGATCCTGCCATGGACCCAGAGACCCGAGACCCCAGGACATATCACTCCTCAAGCAGAAGCCAGACAGAGCCCAGGGGTCCAGGCCCCGGCAAGCCTGGACCGGTAGTGCCACCGGTAGTGAGCCGGCACACACCAAAGCACCCAGCCCCAGATACCGAGAACCATAAGTACACCGGTGGGCAGAGACACCAACCACTGGCACGTAGTGTGGCAGGGAGGAAATAGGCCCCACATTTGATGGGGGGCCCAAACTGATCCAGGAGAGGGAGCAGCCCAAGACCCAACCTGACACAAAAAATAGGCACACACAGTCACAATCACACATTCCCACCCTCATGCATACACATAAAAACACTCACACACAGGCACCCAAAGTAAAGACAAACAACAATGGTGGTTTTACACTCACTCTTACTCCCCATACATACTCTATACTCCCAGGTCCAGTTGCCGATACCCCATAGGGGCAACCAATCCCCGGACCCAGAAGGTGGTCCCCTTCCCTCCGGGGGACGAGACAGGCAGACCGCCCCAGCACCTGAACCTGGTCCAGGCTAGCCCGGCTCGTGCCTGAACCTGAGCGACCCCAGCCCAGAGCCCGGCCCCCCCGCCCCAAGTCCCCAATGACCCCCATCCCCATCCGGAGAGGGGGCCATGTACAAAAGAGGGTTCTACATGGTCCAAACTAGCCCACCAACCAGAGCCCCCACAGAATAATATAGTCCCAACCCCCAATGAATTCCGATCCCAACCCCATGAGCCCTCCATCCCAAATGAACCTCAACATGAATTTCTCCACAGGGCCACCCCCAACCAGGACACAGATATCGAACACTTGCCCCTGAACCTGAACGCAATGAATCCCCTCCCCACAGCACATGGGCACACCTGTGGGGGTGTGCCCATGTGCTGTGGGCACACCCCCACAGGTGAGCTTCATTTCCAAAAAGCCGACAAACAACACCCACACAGCACAAGCTCCACACACAGCGCCGGTCCAAGCACCCCGCCACGTCCCGCCCCCACTTGCTGCGACGGCAAGACAAGGGGCACCCCAGCCCCCGGCCACAGGCGCAACAGGGCATACACCACCAAGTACCGAGCTCACAACGGAACCCCCGACCCCACACCAAGACGGGACAAACTCACCCCGCAAAAGGTCCCCGGCCAGCGGCAAACACTCGGGGCCAGCGTCCCACACCACGCCCCCGCAACCACACAAACCCCCAAATCACTGCAACGATAGCCCAGAGAGAAACATTATCCAGCTCAGCTCTACCACGGCAAGGCAACAGCGCTACCGTGCAGCTTAGGGTATGTAACAAAATTAAACATGATGAATTTTATTAAATCTTAATTTTATCATTAATTCATTTATGTTGAGTTTCTAATTCATTTTTTCTCTTATATTGGTAACAGTCCTTATCTATTGTTTAGTCAGATCCTTGTGTGTTTTCGCTCTGCTTCTTCTGTGCTCAGTCTTTGTTCATAAGGCATCCCTCCTCAGCCTTTCTCCCCACTTAGCTGCCACTCATTCTGCTGATTGTAACCACCTGCTTTTATGCCACTAATCATTCATCCAAACTATTTTAGCTTCCTGGTTTCTTTGTTTCCTGCTGGATTCTTCAATTGCTGTCACCCAGGTTCCATGTCTTGTTTTCCTCATATTTTCTCTAAGTTTCCTTCATTTTGATTATTAAATCATCTCATCACCATGAGTTTGCCACTGTCATTTTTGTGTTTGGTCCTCAACAGCCACACTCCAAGAAAGACATATTTAGTCATATACTACTTTAGAACGTACACCTTGCTAGTACCAGGTTGGATCTCCCTTATGCCTTTAGAACAGCCTTAATTCTTGCAGGCATAGATTCAACATTGTGTTTGATGTGTCCTTGCTCTAACACACCTGAATCAAATTGCTGAATTACATTCTTCAGATGCCTGGTTAATGAGCCAGTCATTTGATTCAGGTGTGTTGGCACAGATATTCTGCAGGGGGGGCTGTGGACAACAGATGTCTTCACAACCTGACAGAGTTGAAGTACTTTGCAAAGCAGAATTGGCAGTTCTCCTAAAGAGGACTAAATACTGAAGTTTAATAAAATGGTTCTTCAGCAACTATCAGTTAAAGGGTGTGCACACTTGTGTGTGCACAATGTAAGAAGGTTGGCAAACATAAAAAAAATATCAGTCAAAACATGGCTTCTAAAGAATATACATTTGAAATCCACTGTTGAGTATTTATGTGCAATTAAAACACTACTCAGCCTAAAGAAATCAGTATAACTTCAACTCATTTGTCATATTTTTCCACCCAAATTATCTTGTGCAGCCCATTTCTCGTGACAAATATTCAGTTGACAGCAGGGGATTCATTGTCATGAAAACAGTTTTTTTCTGTAAGGCCTCAGTTTGCTGTATAAAATGTCATATTTTTGTCATTTGTCATCTACTCTGTCTAATTATGACCATAATAAGAGCTGTAGTTTATAGCCAGTAATTAAATCTATAACAGCAGGTTCTCATTGTATAAGTGCTTTGAACTGAAGCACTTCCACAGCAAAACAGTTTTGTCTCAAATTCAATTTCAATTCAGTTTTATTTATATAACGTCAATTCACAACACATGTTGTCTCAAGGCACTTCACAAAAGTCAGGTACATACATTCCAATTAGTCCTAACCAAATGTGTGAGATATTTCAAAAATAAGACTTGTCACCACTTAAAAGCACACAAAAATAACAAAAAATAAATGTGATCCATAGAGTAGAGGCCCAACACAATACAAAAGAAAACAAATGCACAATAATTTGTCCAGAATATGACAACTTCACCAAAGATACTTATAAAACCTTACCTCTGGTTCTGCCTCTATATCGTCTTCAAACTCACAGGCCTCATGGTAGTGCTGGTGGAGCTCGGACCAACCCTCCTCAGTGCAGTTCCTATAAACATAAGCTAGAAAGAGGTAACACTTTTAATTACTTGGATAGAATGAGTTGAGATGTTTTATAGTTGGAGAAAAAGTAGCTTTTCAAATCTCAACTCAGAGCAGGCGAAGAGTTTGCAAATGAAATACAACAAACTTATTTACTCACCCAGGGACTCTGCAATGGGCAATTTCAGACTACTTGCATGTATATACAAATGCAAAATTAAAAAAACACAATATTCCTCTCATCTCTTACCACATTATGCATAAAACTGTCTTCTGAAAGTCTTGCTAATATTTTACAAAATTCCTTTAATGGCAGCTTTCAGAATTACATAAAATAGGCACAAACTCTCATGGATGGCACATAACCTTTGATCATGGCCATTGGTTCTCATTTATATGAAGCCGTTACAAAGAGTCCGAAAACAATGCAGAACAATTTAGAGGCATTAAGCAAAATTTTTCTTTAAAAACTACCTCAGATTCTGATTTGGGTTGTCTATTCAGTTCTGAATAAACTTTTTAATCTTACATACAGAAAAAGTTAATTCACAGCTGATCTCTCCTAGACAGAAATTAAGCTTACTGCTACTTCTTTTACATATGAATTTAAGATTATGAGAAAATATGCAACAGCAAATGCACAAATAGACTTATAGTAAATGCAAATTCAACAATAAAAATAAATGTACACTTTTAGTTTTCTTCGTTCTCACTATCTCATCCTTTGTGGTTAAAACAAGGTAGCAGTGACCCAGCTAACAGCAACTATTGTCAAAACATTTTTTTTTCTTTTTGTCTTTTCAACTCTAAACAAAATCAGTTCACTAACAGATATTGTTTGGTGTCTGGGGACAGGGAAGTCTGGGTTTCTCTGCTGAGACTGCTGCCCCTGTGACCTGGTCCCAGATAAGCAGAAGACGGGTACGAGTTAGGTTGCATAGTTCATCACCATGGAAGGAAGACATTCAATCTGTGCTTCCAAAATATGGCACTACCACCTGAATGTTGTCTTTAAGTCTAAATTTCCTACTGAATATTGTATGCATAAATTTCAAGTAAATTTTCTCATTGAATATTATAAACAGTTCACATGCAAGCTGAAATACCACCTGAAAAAAAAGGCAACACATAACTAGCCCAACTACCTATTACTTAGAAGTGTGGGCTGACATTTCCTGCATGTTCTCACATTATTTTACTAAAAAAAAAAAAAAAAATACTGTCGGCTTTGTCTGTTTTTTTTTAACTTCTGTTTCTGAGATATCAAGCAACTGCTTGTTATAAAATAACTAGAGGGTGGTTAGTTAAAAGGACAAATGCAGGGCTACAAAGGCAGAAAGATGATGAACATGTCAACAAATACCAACATTATATAGAGAAGAAAAAAAACACCAAGAATCTAGTCTAATATGCAAAATTAAGACAAATTACGACCTGGAAACAGTAAACAAAGGTGCATTCATACCCCAAGAAGAAACTGAGGACAAAAAATGTGTGATGCTTAGGAAGCAAGGAGCACATTTTAAGATAAGTATACAGTGAGGAAATATGATTTTACATAAACTATGTGCACCAGTTGAATATTATTAAATGAGGTGCAGGTGTCATCTTAAAATCAAGTCCAAAAGTGGTTATAAGAAAAAAAAAAAAAAAGACTAACTAATGTGATGAGTGGTTAATAAAAAAGCAGGTGTGACTTCTCCTAAACAAAGAGCAGATGTGATGATTATTTGAACAAAGAGCAGTTTTGCCATTTAGTAAACAAGGCGCTGGTGTGTCTATTAATAAATAGAAGGCAGGTGTGATGAACTGTAAACAAGAAGCAAGGGATGATGATAAGTTAACAAGACATTGTGAAGGTGACGGAAAAACGTGTAGGCAGTGTAATTGGTAAACAAGGAGCATGTTATGATTAATAACTACGAAACAGTTATGAATTTTATTAAATAATTAAAATATGTCACAATTTGTAGGCAAAGTCCAGGTAGGGCAGTAAATAAAGTGCAGTTACAACAGTAAACAAGGACCACTTATGACAATTAGCACATAAGAAGTAAAAGTGACTACCAGTAAAGAAGGAGCAGGTGTGATGATTTGCAAAGAAGGACCAGGTGTGAAAGTCAGAAAGGTATGTGTAGGTGTGATTTATTATTGACCAAAGAGCAATTGTGATGATTAGTAAAGAAAGTGTAGGGATAATAGTAAGCAGGGAGTAGATGTGACATTCACTGAGCGAAGAGCAGGTATTACTAATTGTAAGCAAAGTGCTTTAGTGACCAAAGTGTGGGGGTGATAGGTGAATTAAGTGCAAGTCTGACAATTAGTGAACAACGAGAAGGTGTGAATTAGAATATTAGAAACAGGTGTGATGATAAGTAAACAATATGTAAATGTGATGATAGAAAAAAATGTAAATGATAAAGTGCCATTTATTTATAGAGCCTTTCTCTAATATAGATTCACAAGGCGTTGTACAACATAGTTAAAACTACATTAAAAACATTATAAACCAAATAAGAAGATTCACACGAATGGTGCAGATGTGATCATTAGTAAACAGGCAACAGGTGTTATTGTTAGTATACAAGAAGCCTTTCTGCTAATTAGGTGCAGGTGTGATGATTAACAAAGAAGAAGTAGATGTTACAATTAATAAACGAGGAGCAGACTAGAAAATCCATCCAAATCAACTCTAACATGAGTGACATTTGTCAGTATTAAAACACTAATTGCATTACTTTATATGGTGCTTTTCACAAGCCTTTTTCATTGGCTTATTTAAATTACACTTCACACTAAAGTACTGACTAGTATCATTGCATCAGGCAGACAATAAGTAAATGTCGGATGAGGAGGAAAAATAAAGTTTTACTGAATAAATTAGGTGCTCATTATTTGCTTGTATATTTTTGTATAGCTCGATTTATCTAAAAATAAGTATTTCTATGAGAATCCAAGTTCAAATAGAAATATACGTTCAGAAATACTTGAATTTTAAAAACCCTTAGTCTAAACGTAGCTTGGCCAGCTCAACGTCTACGTACTGAATTTAAATAGACTGAATTTCAAGCTCTTTTCTCCCACCTTGGCCTGGAGTTAAAATGGTGGAGCTGAAATCTGAGTTCTTGATGTTTCATGATACATAAAAAGGTTTTCAGGTACTCACACCAAATTCGTGTTTGCAGCTGAAGAAACACAGTGTTTACAATTAAATTCTAGGTTTCATGAAGAGAAAATGCCGCCTAGCTTCTCAACACAGAGTGTGGGGGTTTAAATCGTGGGTGGATTTACTAATATCCAGCAGCAGAAGAGCGTAGCATGTAGAGCCTGCAGCCGCAGTAAACGATTGGATGCAAGGTTTGAAGGTTGTGGCTCTGGGGACAATGCTACAACTGATATTGCCATGTTTAACAAGCAGTGTCAGCTCCTTACTCTTGCTCCTAGCTTTTCACTGTGCTCTTTGTGTTTCCAATTCATTTTTATTTTCTATTGAGTCCCATTAGAATGGCTGGACCAACATGTGGAGGAGGAAGCCCAGCAAGGTCCAGGAAGTGACTAACAGAGTTATGAGGTCATTCAAAACAACCTTGGCTTCTTGATACCTCCACGCAAAGCCTTCGCTTAACTTTCGCTCTTAATAATTTTTGTTTCTTGCCCTCAGTCAGAATTTCACTGCAGGAAACATGCAAGTGTATTTTCATCAACCACACTCTGTGTAACCACCACTGTTGCTTCTTCTCTTGAGAACTGCTACATGACATGATAGAAATGTTAGTGTTTCAGCACAATCAAAGCATGCAAAGTCAAGCACACTATTGATAATACTAAGACATTTATTTGTAGAGACCAAAAATAATGCCAAAAATAACAGTTTTTCAGACAGACAACAGGATGTTAGCTTCAACATTTTAATGACCCAAAGCATACTGAAAACTTGATTATCAGCTGAAGGTTGATGTATCTCCAAGGTCCTGTGTCAGGTCTTTGTTTGATTGTTTTCCTGTTTCTTTAAATTACTATGAAGAGCTGTTTAACTGTTGAAGAGTTTTATTACACCTGACAGTCCCTTTGTCCTCCACTTGTCCAATCATATTTTTATGCACACATTGCATGATTACTAAATACAATAACTGTTTTTGACAGATTTTTATTGGACCATTTCAACACCCGAATAGACTTTGATCTAAACCATCCCACTGTAGCTCTGGCTGTATTTTTAGAGTCTTGTCCTGATGCCAGGTCAACCTCAACTCTAGTCTCAAGTCATTTTCAGCCTCTACCGGGTTTTCTTGCAGTATTTAGCTGTATCAATTTTCCTCTAAATTTTGACCAGCTTGCTTTCTAAAAAAAAAACAAAGACCCCCAATGCATCACCATGGTGGTGGGGATGGTCTGTTCAAGGTGATGGGCCGAATTAGTTTTACCACACCTGGCACTTCGTGTGGTGTCATCTAACAAGAACACCTCTATCGACACGTTTGCTGTGTCCCCTACTTGGCTTGCAACATCTTTTCTCAACCCAGATTTTCCTGTCTTCACTTAATCCTCTTATTTCCCCTGACATTCATTCATTTTTCCATCATCTCTTCTATTTCTGTTGTTCAATGCTGCATTTGTGCATTTATTGTTTTGATTAAAACAGACCAGACGGGAGTCTGGAGCAGACAGGAGGGGTAATCTGAACAGTCTGTGCACACAGACAGGCAGCAGTGCACACAGAAAACTGAGCAGTCTTCATAAAGCACCCATTGAAAACAAAACATAGTCCTGGGGGACCTCCAAAATAACATGGCAACTTCCTGGGCTGTGCTTTGATTAATGGATGTTCAGAACTGACCATAATGTTAAACTTAAACTGTATTCTTCTGGTTTTCTTAAACAAAACAATAAATTCTGTCTCACAATGAAGAATTGTTGCAGCTTTAAGACTAAAAAAAATTCAAGAAGAGAAAAAAGCAAGAAAATGAAAGATCAGCACAGCTGCTGGCAGGAATATTAATTTGCACTGTCGCTGACTGGAGCATTTCTGCAGGACTCAAAATTAAATGCCAGAAAGCAAACAGCTGATATTTGTTTCTGAGTACATAAGTTGCTTTAGAGCAGAAAAGCCCTCTAAATATGAGCAACAATACCATTGCAAAAAAAAGAACAAACAAAAACAATGAATTTTTATCGTTTACTGACTAAATGAATACAAAACAACTTTTAAGGCATCAAAAAAAAAAACTTTGATTAAAAGCAATAAATCTCTGAATGTTGGTTGTGGCCTTCGTGTCACTGCTGATGTTTTGATGGAACTGATTTACCTTGGTTATCAGCAAACAGCTGAGAGACGTTGGCACATGAGACCCTGACCACCTGTCCCACCTCGGCCCGGTACCAACAGCGAATATCATCCCAAAAGGTTGGGCAACCTGTGAAAACAAGTCAAAATTTAATACATGTTTAACAGAGTGACTGCAATAATGTATTCAGAGACTACATATTAAACCAATCATATCTCTGCAGGGAAAGAGGCATGAAGCTCTAAATTTAGAGTAAAATACTCCAGCTAAATCACTATTGACCTATAGGATAGTGTCAATTCATCACTGTTGAGTAATATTAGATAAAATTATACACATAAATCAAACAACATAAAGCTTAGATTATTGGACAGTTAGTTTAACTTGTGTTTTCTACATATATTTGTTTGACCTAAGAGTTAATGTTCTTCTCCTTAAAATAAACAGGACTAAAAGAGCAGGACATTTTGATCTGAAGCCACAGCTATGTATGGTCATTAAAAGGCCAAGAAGGGAAAGGGGATTTTTATGTGCCAGAACTCTTATGTTATCTTTAAAAATGCCTCAAAATATGTGAATATTCAGATCAAGAACAAAAAACAGAATTATACATGATGGCTTATACATGATGGGATAGGGGAAAATGATATAAACACTGGCTTAAAATAAAAGTTTCATTCTCATTCAGAATCAAAACAGTTAACTCAATAACTTTCGCTTCAAATCAGGGGTGAAATGTAAATGTACAAGCATTTAAACATACAAGCAAACACAAAGAGTGCAGACAGTTGTACTAAATCCTGTAAAGATAATTAAACCTAAAATATCATGTAATTTACCTGCAGCTTGACATGAAAGCATTCAATAGGGCTTTATTGCCTCAGATTGTTTTCAGTGATATTCTTTAAAAACATCTGCAGAATTGTAGTCCTAATTTTATAGCCTCTTAATCTAATGTCTTAAATTGCCATTTTTGGGGGAAGGCAGCAACCACCTCTGGATGAACAGTTTGAGCTACAACAGATCTAGGCAGATTAGACTCCATATAATTACTCTTACTTTAACTTACTTTGTCCCAAATAGTTGTTTACAATTGCTTTACTTGCATACTTACAGTAAATAGGTTTATTACTTACGTTTCACTTATACTTGCCCAAAATTTACTTACGCTTTACTTTTACCAACTCACTAACACTTTGTTGCTTACACTTACTTTTACACTTACTTTCTTACACTTATCCTTACATACTTACCTTTTTACCTTTACCTACCTTTTTATACTTACGAACACTAACTTGCAATTTTTTACTTATATTTACCTCATTACGTACTCACCAACTTACTCTTATTTACTCATTTTAACTCACTCAAACTTTTTTTAATTTGAACTTATTTGCCTAAACGTAATTACCATTACCTTTGCATACTTAGTAAAAAACTGTCTCCACTAATTTAGTTACACTTTACTTATTTACCTACCACTACTAATTTGTTTCCTACACTTAAGTTCCAACACTTGCTGTTAGTCCCCTTCTTCTAATTACTAACTTACACTTAAAGTAGCTCACCTCTACATTCTTACTTTTACTTACTTAGTTAAACATATTTTTACATACTTATCTTTACTTACATTCACTCCTACTATTTACTTTAATTTACCTATACTTACTTATACTTACAATATGAGTTACAATATTTAGACTTACTGACGTACGCTTTATAACTTGCATTTTGTTTTACCCTCTTACTTATACTTACTCTTACTACCCTAACTTACACTTCTGCACTGTGGCTACTGGGGTGGTTCTCCCGGGGCTCCCGTGGTCTGGGGGCCCTCGGATGCCTGTGGTTCCGACCTCCTCCATGTCTGCCTCGGGTCCTGGGGGGGCAGGACCCGAGGATGGGTCCTCACACCCGCTATTGAAGAGTCTTTTGGAGAAACCTTATCCACAAGCGTGCTCACACATACACCAACAGGTGTTTGGGCTTGGCACAATTCTGAGTGCTACTCTGCCAGACATGGCAAGTTTAAAAACTTTTTAAAAATATATATCTTGGTGTCATGAAGTGCAGTTTTGGAGTCAGATCCAAGTGCAGACAGGAGCATGGGATGAACGTTGTGAGGATTTATTATTGAAACAGAAAACGTCCTAAAACAACACAAGGAGAGAAGAACATGGAACACGGGCAGAAACACAGGCAGATCAACAGAAAAGATAACAGGCATGGGAACGAGGAATAACAGGCGGATCCAGGAGGATATACATTGAGGGAGATATGGGTGATGACATTGGACGCAGGTGTGTGGCAATCAGGGGATACATGGAGCAGCTGAGACAAAGTGAAAGCAGAAAACTAACGAAGGGGGACCCACTTAACCTGAATGGAGCTGACCAGAGAAGATTCTAAATGTACAAAAGAACACAGGTATGAACTAAGAAACTGAGAAACAAGGAATAACTAATAAGGCAGGAACTACCAAAGAACACAGAAATTAAAATAGTAGGGATAAGACACATAATGAACAACGGGATGGATAAGAACAAACACCTAAGGATCATAACACTGGGTTTTTGCTGACAGACTTGTTACACAGTTTTATTTGTATTTCTAGACGTAGCCCCTATAGTTCTTCAGAATCTTTCCTTGTTTTTCATCTTCAAATCTTTGAAAACTGTCCTGCAGTGCTCACATTATAGAACCCTGTCTTTAGGGTAAGGGAACATTGGATAAACATTCTGTGTGGTCCAAAAAAAAGGAAAGCACCTGGTTACTCTATCAACCTTTTTACACAACGCACTTAACATTCAATGAGCGACAGACATTTTTGACCTTGAATGCACCTTAGTCCTGCAGTACCAGCTAATGAATCATTTTCCTGGAACAAAAACTTAACTCTCTGATGTTAGTTTTCAAGGGGTTTCCCTCTGTCTGGAAAAGGCGAAGGGTGTTTGATTTTGTGACGTTCTCAGCCCTCCTCTCTGCCCACGCTTCCTCTCCACTGTCGCTCACATCACATGGCCAACGAAGCCTCTCCCTGCGGACCCTTGTGCTCCGGTTGAGAGTGTGTTTGTGATAGGAGATGGTGGTAATGAGGTGCCGGACTCAATCCGCCATCTCATCGTCTTATACATTAAAGCTCCTCAGCCCTGCGTCAATTAAAACGGCCGCACAGAGAGATGCAGCAGCACTCATTCATAATGAAACACAGCGTTTGGCTGCTGTGGCAGGTTCTCCTGCCAAAGCTGTGAAGAGGAAGACATCTCGCAGGATAAACGAAGCTTTGAACTCTTTTTTCATTTATGTTTTCCTCTCAATCATTCCTGCAGATGACATCTTCATTTATTATGTGATATACAGACTCAAGATGCAGTACCTTTATGTATTGTTAAATACTGTAATGTTGACAGCTGTCCCCATATAATTGGGACTTCATTTAAATGGACACAGTGTTTATGGCTGTATAACAGTTTGAAGAGGTGATGGGAAACAGTTTCTTCTTCAGATGCTCATTAAAGCAAAACAATCAGCATTGTAGTGGGATTAAGCAATGGGTGAATAGACTGCATAGTCATGGCTGTCATTTTGTCTTGTTTACAGTAAAGAAACCTGAGCAAAATACCAGTAAATTTTAGCATCAGAGACACAATGCTGAATGATCAGTGGTCTGTGAATAAGAATATTATCTAATAGGAATGACTGAGCTTAAACATACATACAAATCTCAATGAAACACACACTTTTAAACTGAGTTGAAATGCAGCAAAAATACCATGACATAACAGCAAACTAAAAAAGAAAACAATAAGGCCAAAAGACTGTTTGCCAGGTCGTCGACTATGAGCTGACACCAACCTACAGGAACCTTTTTATACTTTTGTACTCATTTTTATATTTGGCAGCTTAAAACATAACCCAAAACATCCATCAAAAGCAAACCATCTTCTACCCCTTAATACGAGCCCACTATAGGGCAAAATCTCCACAGCAAGTCATAGGATTGCTGTGAAGCTTTGTTTCTTGTGGGACTGTTCCCCAAAAACTTCACAGAAGGACATTCAGAATAAGTTTGTTCCAGACAAACAAACTCAACTAGCTGCTTTCAGTGTGAACAAGCCACAACTATCAAATAGCCGAGTTTATACTTAATACCCCCGTCACACCGTTAAAATGCTCCCACATCACCTTCCAAGATTTCTTTAAGGTTTTTACTAAATGCTACAGATAAAATGTTCAAACATCTTTAATCAAAACAAATTTAACACCATCAGGAATTTAAACTTAAAAAAGTGATAAACTCCTTAAATGGCATTTTTCAAAAAAGTGTCAAAAACAGAACTGTAAGTATTCCAGTTTGTAAGCTTTGTGTAAGCTTTGCAAACAAACAAAAGCACTAAAACGATAAAGAAATCAGTCCTTATTAACTACGGTTTATATTCATGTTTGACAATCAGCTTTGTCTATGGGGGAGATGTTCTGAGACGTCTGCTCATTTCTTTCTGGCATCTATATATTTTTGCATCGGTCACTGCAGACCAATAGAAGAATCTCTCCAAGAGACCTGTGACCTCAATCCAACTTCTACTGCCTCTCAACACAACTAAAATTACAACCCCAATTCCAATGAAGTTGGGACGTTATGTAAAACAAATTAAAACAGAATACAGTGACTTGTAAATCCTGTTCAAGCTATATGCAATTGAATAACACTACAAAGACGTTCAAACTTGGCAAATATGCAATAAGCATTTGGGTACTGAAGAAAAGAATGGTTGAAGCTTTGTAGGTGGAACTCTTTCCCATTCCTGCTTGATTTACATCCTCAGCTGCTCTACAATCCAGGGGCTCCGTTGTCATATGTTGCACTTCATGATGCGGCACACATTTTTAATGGGAGACAGGTCTGGACTGCAGGCAGGCCACGCTCTTTTAGAATGAAGCCACACTGCTGTAACAAGTCCAGAATGTGGCTTGGCATTGTCTTGCTCAAATAAGCAGGAATGTCCCTGAAAAAGACGTTGCTTGGATGACGCCATATGTTGCTCCAAAATGTGTATGTACCCTTGAGCATTAATGGTGCCTTCACAGGTTACCCATGCCATGGGCACTGACTCACCCCTATACCATCACATATTCTGCCTTTTGAACTTAGAGCTGATAACAATCTGGATAGTTCTTTTCCTCTTTGGCCCGGAGGACACGACGTCCATAATTTACAAAAACTCGTCAGACGACAGCGCACTTCTCAGATAAACTCAGGCCCATAGAAGCCGGCGGCGTTTCTGGATGTCGTTGATTTCTGGCTTTCGTTTTGCATGGTAGAGTTTCAACCCACACTTGTAGAGGTAGTGATGAACTGTCTTAACTGACAATGGTTTTCTGAAGTGTTACTGAGCCCACGTGGTAATAACCGTTGCAGAATGATGTCGGATTTTAATGTAGTGCCTCCTGAGGGATTGAAGGTCACGGGAGTTCATTGTTGGTTTTCAATCTTGCCACTTACATGCAGAGATCCTCTGGATCTTTTCATGATATTATGGACTATAGATGATGAAATCCCCCAATATTTTGCATTTGTACGTTGAGAAACATTATTCTTAAACTGTTGGAGTATTTGCTCATGCAGTTGCTCACAGATTGGTGAACCTTACTCTATCATGCCCATCCTAGCCTTTCAGGGATGCTCATTTTATACTCAATTATGACACTCGCCTGTTTACAACTAACCTGTTCACCTGTGGAATGTTCCAAGTGTATAATGTTTTCAATTGCATATAGGTTGAACAGGATTTGAAGGATTTGTATTGTGTTTTTATGTACGTTTTACACATATTCAAACTTTATTGGAATTGGGCTGATAGATGTTATTGGATTTTTTTCTCCCTCCAACACTCTTGTTTTTATTTTTTGAAAAAAACATTCATTTTCATCAGAGTTATTATAATTTCAAATCTATTTTTAATTAGTTTCAGTGTAGTTTCATTCCAAAATTAAGGACTTGTTTTGAAAAATGTTTGTTAAAGGTTTAGTCAACAGAATTAGCACAATTCTGGAGAGGCCACTAGAGCACAGTAAACTCACTTTAATATTCAAGAAACCAGTTTGGGATAATTTGATTTTTGTGACATATTTAAATGTCTTACTGAAACTACAGAATGTGAACAGTGTGGTCATAAAATGATGGATATTCCTCAGTTGTTACTAAAAAGTCCAAAGTGTGCAAAGAAAATATTCCCACATCAGCACACCATCGCTAACAGCTTGAACCACTAAAAGTAGAATAGAATAGAATAGCCCCACAGTGGGGGAAATTCAGGTGTGTCAGCAGCAATGCATAAGGCAAATGTACTCACAAATGTAAAAACTATAAAAATGCTTTCGTGTTTTTACCTCCATTTCAGACCATACCAAGTGCACACCACACATGAAATCAAAACCTAGTAGACCAGAAAACATTTTCTGGTATATTATGGTGTAATTTTGCTGAGTATTAGCTAGCAGGAGCAACACCTGGTGTGGCCTTTTGCTCCTGCAGCCCATCTTCTTCCAGGCTCAGTGTGCTACTGTTGCCTTCAATAATCTCAAAGGTTTCCCATTCTCCTCTGTTATCAACAGATAACAGAGGAGACCATTCTTTGTACACCTGAAAGATAATCATGTGTTAGCATCTCTGTTGATGGGCAGTTTCTGAAATACTCAGAATATGTTTGGCACAAACACCCATGCCATTTTGAAATCCATTTAAAACTCTTCACCATCCGGATGGTTGGTTTGAACATCAAATTGTCATCAGTATACGCCTTAATGAATTCTTGTCTTTTTAAAGCACAGTGGGCATCTAAAGCGACGTACTGGTTTGTTTTTCTTGCTGAGGGCTGTGAAAGGTCAAACCTGGCTGCACAGTATTAAAGTAATTTCTCTGTCTCCCCTGCTTTACTGTGACATTCAAGGATTCACCTGTCTGACATTTCTGTATCTGATTAAAAAGAAAAAAAACCCATCTGCCACAACTTATGAAGAAAGATTTGTCATTCTCGAGGATAGACATGAAGGGGAAGGAGTATTATATTGACCAAATGTCAGCCTAAATGGAAGGCCTTTATTTTCTCCTCAAGGTCTTACTAGTTTATCCCTACTCTAAGAAAACCTTTAGCTCAACGCTTCATTTCTCAGTCTATTCCTGGTTCAATAAAGCACAGGTACACTAACAGCTGTAATAGTGTTACAAATATTACAGTAGTGAAGCCCTACTGGGATGGATAAAAAAGTAAAATCCCTTTATAACCCTTGTTATGTGATACAGAGCAAAGAATGGTAGATCAAGAGATAGTTGGGAGATATTAAAGATTAAAGCTTGGACTAGAAATTTTGTTTATCACTTGTTATAATTTAGTAACATTCAGGTTTTTATAAAAAATTTTCTGAATGAACAGGGTTTTTTATTCTCCTGAATACCTATCTTTTCCTGCCTCACAAACCAAGGCAGTAAAATTTTCCACAGGACAAATCACTGAACAGATAAAACAGAAGAAAATGTCAAAATAGTGTACTTAAACTCCATCCAAGAAAAAGGGTGAAAATGACAGACTTTCACTGAGACATTTGGCACAATGTACAGTCCAGGGGAAAAGAAAGTGTTCTTGATTTTCTTTACAGTCCAATCTTATTGCATACATTTTCTTTAAAGTGGAGAGATGCACATAGGTTCTGCCAATCAATTCATTAATTACTTGTTATCAGTATAAGCACCTGGTTGTGGTTGTTTGTGAGGGTCTATAGCACCTGTTAGTGCAATGCAGTGGAAAAAACAGAAATGGCCTTAGAGATAAATGTTTACTGCCCTTCAACATGGGAACAATTACATAGTCATTCCCAAAGTATCTGAAGCTCATCATTCTACACTGAGAAAGATTATTTACAAGAGGAAAACATTTAAGACAGTGGTCAATCTTTCAATTTTAAAGCAAAAACTTCAAACCAACTGTCAAGCATGATGGTGGAGGGAAACGTAATTTGGGTTTGTATTTTTGCTGCCATAGGACCTGAGAACTTGCAGTTATTGAATTGACCATTATGTCCTCTTTATACTTAAGTATTCAAGGTAAATGTAAGGCCATTTGTCTGACAGTAGAAGCTTGGGCCAAACCGGGTCATCAACTGAACAATGATCCCAAACACAGCAACAAATCTACAACAGAATAGCTGCAAAAAAAGCAGATTAAGGTGTTACAATGGTCCAGTCAATGTCATGACCCCAACCTGATTGGAACACTGTGGTGGGACCCTATAAGAGCTGTGCAGAAATTAAGATATACAAATCTCAATAAGATGAAGAAATATGGGTATGAAAACGGCCCAATATAAAGTCGCACAGTAAACAACTATTACATATCTTATTGCTGCCTAATAATATGTGTTAGTTTATCCCTTTTGTGATTGTGACTGTCTAGAAATTCCTGCCAATTTACTCTTAAGAAAACACCACAATATCTTACGTGTTGAGTCTTACTGTCTCTGGTTGTGTGGTTTACAAAACAACAATACACAACACAACATAAAAACTCATTGAATTCTGAGTTTCTTGATAAATATTTTGTATTAAAACCAAAATTACATGGAGAGGGAAAAAAACTACCAACATCTACAAAGAAAAATACCAACATCTGCATTATGGTCAATTTACTGCTGCGGTAAACAGTGACTCTTTGTACTAGTAATTAATTGTGAAAATGGCAGCAGCAACTGACCTGAGAATATGAAGAGGGCAGAGCAGTCGAGCAGTGTAATGATCTGTGAAAAGGCCAGCAGCAGAAAGTGACAGCCACATGGAACCTGGCAGTAACACACAAACATTCACATGGGGGGCTGATGCTCATTGTTAGTGGAATAATGAAGATGGAGACAAAAAAACTGCCTTTTTGATTTACCAAAGAATCATTGCTTCATCATGTCTCTTTTACTGACTTTCTCGACTGGGAAGCGGTGTCCTGTGTTGCATTTGTAAAGGCAATTAATACAAAACAAGAATGCCTTTTATCCCCTCTCCCTTCAGTGGATGGTGACTGTTTCAAATAACCTGGAATTAAAAAGGACCAAAAAGGCCATAAATTGTTATTATTGTTATTGTTGAAGTGTGGCTTTCACTTGGGCCTTGGGACAGTGGAACAGATCGTTACCCTGACTTAGTTGCTAAGGGGGTCTTGAGAGTTTATAATCCAGTCTATGTGTGTTTTGTAGTTCTGAAGAAGGGTAGTGCTGAGGGAATATGGAGTGTTAGAGTTGCTTTTACACTCTGCGTGACCAAAGCAAAAGCTATGACTGCATTCTCTGCACAAATTCAAGATTGTTCCCAGGTCAGTTTTAACTGCACAGAGATGCCGTTTTGTGTTTTATGGTGAGGGTGATGAGGGTGTCTGGAGAGTGAAGCTCAGAATTAATCCATGACCTTCACGTCCACTGGAGCGGTTTGCTACAGAGTGTGGAGTTCAGGGATAAAAGCCAGCTCATCTGAGTTTGAGGCAATGGTTCTCAACAAGGAAACAGAGTGCTCCCTCTGGTTTGGTGGAAAATATCTGCCTCAAGGGAAGGAGGACAAGTATAGTTCATTGCCAAAATTATTTGCTCATCAGCCCTTGCACACATAGGATATTAGAGACATTGAATTTGTAGTCCATAGTGTTCTTTGCAGTTATACCAACTTCAAGTCTTGTGGAGGTGCTTTCCATAAGGTTTACGAGTGTGGTTTATTTTGGAATTTTTGACCATTCTTCCAAAAGTTAAAATGTAAGATCAGGCATTGATGTTTGACAAGAAGACCTGATCAGTAATTCCAATCGTTTTCTAACCCCTTGAGGTCTGGGTGCTAAGCAGACCAGTGAAGTTCTTCCTGACCAATCTCTTAATTGGTTTTGCTTCTTGCACTGGTGTGCAGTAATGTTGGATCAGGAAGGGGCCATCTCCAAGCTGTTTCCAAAAAGTTGACAGTATGAAATTTTCCAAAATGTCTTAATAGTTTCTTTCACTGCAACTAAGGAATCATGCCCAACTTCTGGCTGAGTTGTTATCGTTCTCGATCGTTTCCACTTTGCTCTAATACCACTAACAGTTGACTATGAAATATTTATTAGTGAGGATATTTTAGTAGTGAGAGCAAGCCATTCTTTCACTAATTTTTGTAGAAGAAGTCTGCATGCTTAAGTGCTTATTTTTAAATACATCTGGCCATGGAAGTAATTGTAACATCTTAATTCACTGATTTGGATGGGTAAGGAAATCATTTTTGCGATAAAGTTAATCTTTGTGTTTTGTTTAGAATTTATGGCAGGATGGATAGATGGATGGGTGGATAGATCAGGGCTTCATCCCCACAAATGCAGGTGCCATTTACCAGCCTTTTAAAATATTGTTTTCTACCCTCTTACAAGCAGCTGTCAATTATCTACGTATATAAACGTAAACTTCAGGATATTTGTTGATATAGCTAAGTAAGACGTTTAGGGTCTCAAACCTCCAGTGAAATACTTCTTTCCAAACTCAGATCAATTTTCTCTGCGAACACAGATACATAAAACTGTCTCGGATCTCTCTTCAGACACACAGACACTCAGTTTTGTCGCCTTTGATCTGATTGTCACATCTTTTCTTTGCTCAGATGCAAATTGTGCAATTAATTATGAGTAATAGCAGCAGCAGTGTAGGATGGAAGTCCCACTGGTGAGCAGACAACTCTCATCAAGCGTGAACAAAGCTTAACTGAGTGGAATGATCAAGTCACATAACTGAAAACACTCCAAAACAGAGCATTTCAGGTGTAATAAACATGGCTTCAGACAACATCTCAAAAGGAAACTGAAGTACCCACTGCTTCGAAAAGCTGTTTAAGTGTTTTGTTTTGTTTTCTTTTGTGACGTGGGAGAAAAGATGAACAATATCCTCAGATTCAGATAGTTTACCTTCTACCCACGTAGGTAACACATCTTAATAAGATAGGTTGACTGCATTTTTCTTTACATTTCATTGTTGGCTATCAAACCAGATGATGGGAGATCATTTTGACAGCAGGAAGCAAGTGAAAAAAATCAGTAATTGTTACAAGAAGGTATCCACACAGACTGCTTTGTGAAACAACCATCTGTACATCCATCATCTAATGACAGACAGATAACACTGTCTGACAAACACCCCGCCACACAAAGTTACTAGGATAGAAAGTTAGCCAAAGTTTGAACCAATCCCTTCTATGCATCTATTTTTTTACAAGTTAAAAGGGACTGAAAGATAGTTAAAGGACTGATCGCAGAATCTGCCACGAAACGCTCAACTGCTCCCTATCAGTGAGCTGGCAGGGCTCACTGATAGGGAGAAGTTCAGAGGATTCACACATTGGCTGATTCTCTTTGTGTTTTCATTCTTTGGTTCCTTTCCACAGCAATAACAAGCCTCACTTCAGACGCTACTCCATTTTCTGACCAATCTCCCGTTTCATTCTGCTTCAACTCATAACAATTGTAACAATTTACCTGCTCTCTCCATGGCAGATGGACTTTTTAAACTTTGACTTCCCTGCCTACTATTTTCTTACTGCAGACTGTGGACTCAGACTTGGAATTGATGCTTATTAGCTATTCAAACTAAGCCACAAACCAAACCAGTGTCCATGTGGATGGTCTGTGAAGGTTCTTGGAGAGGTTCCCAGAGGTTCGTCAAGAAATAAGTTCAAACTCCATAACACAAGATAGAGCGTGAGAGTTCTCAAGCTGTTTTAGGCATAGACAAAACTTCTGTGTATAGATAGTGGCAGTTTATTTTAGTTGTGTTAGCATGTCAGAGTCCTAGGAGCTCCATGTAGGAACTTAGCAGCAGTGGCAGCTCATCCTGGCCAATACTGTCAAGCTCCTTCCACATGGAGATAAGTTTTACACTGTGCTCTTCATGGTACGGTAGGAGATGTGGACACCCCCAAATGTGAACTTTGGGAGAATGAGTACATTAGGCTGCAGTTCAAATGCAACATTAAATGTCACACTCAAGAATAAGCCCCAGTATCATATTTAGTGATTAGATAGTAGGAGGAGAAAAAAAAGCGCAAGTTGCAACATATAGAGTTTATAATTTGAAAATAATTCTGTCCTCACTTCAGACTTTAGATCTATGAACACTTATGACTGTGATATGCGTTCATAGGGCCTGATCTTTAAAAGATTTGCACGTACAAAACTGCACGCAAACCTGATCTTCAAACGAGGTGGTAATCGGATTGTGTGTGCAAAATCAGCGGAAAAGCGGGCACAAACTTTTTAGTGTGTCAGGCTTAATGAATATGCAAAACATATAATAATGACCCAAATGTGCAAATGGGAGGAGGATATGCAAATGTCATCCCTTACCACCCGCAATGCGATTTTCAAAGCCTGAAACGCAATTTTTGCAGGTGGATTTAGCATGTTTGAAATGCAGGTTCTAACTGGGACGCTGTCTGCTGTCACTTTGGCCAGAAGGAGGCATAGATAGAATGACAGATGACAGGGAGAGAGAATCTTCTGTACATGCCAACTGATTTGGGTTGTCAAAAGTAAAAAATAGATGAGAATAGAGGATTCTATGTAGGATTATCTAAGCTCTGATTTGGAGCCAATCACAAATAAATGCCATGATATTTCTCCTATCGTAAAACTCCTTGTAACACTTCATTCAACATCATTCCAGCATAACGTTGCTGTCAGTGATCATCTGCTGAAGCAGCACAAACCCGATCATGGCAAAATGCGCACATAACTGATCAATCGTGCACAGCCTGTAATCGTACATCATTCAAAAGACCCACTGTGCTCTGATGTCGATAATATAATTAATAGGAAAGAACTAAAGATATTATAAAGCAGATTAAATCCTTCATTTGCAAACTGGATGCTAAAATTACTTTCTTAGCAGGTGAAAAATCTCCATTTTAAGGCAGTTTTTCCATGTGGTGACATAGACCTTGTCACTAAACAAAACAGTGCATATTAGACAGTAACGTTATGTCACTGCAGGGCAATCAGAGCTGGATCAGTTTGATTACGTTGTTTAAATGTGAACATGTGCCAGGAGAGGGTTTTGTTTATGCACTAAAAAATAATTTTGTGTCACCAAAAAACAAGTTAAACAAACATGTTGTATATGGTTAAAATATTGGCAAAACAAAACAAATGCATGTTGGATCAGGAAGGTGCCATCTCCAAACTGTTTCCAAAAAGTTGGCAATATGAAATTTCCCAAAATGTCTTAATAGTTCCTTTTATCAAAACTAAGGAATTCAGTAAAATCGTTGGGAAAAAAAACTTATTTTTAAGTACATAAATATTCAATTTAACTTTTTTGAGACGGTATGTTGTAAAATTAGCAAAGCTATGGCTTAAATATTGTGGCTGTTAATGAGCAGTCCGTCCTCCCGGATGAGCATGTAGAGACAGTGGACAGTCACTGGCGTTGACTTTGCAGCAATCCCTCATACTGACGATGCATGTAGTGACAGTGGAGAGGAAAAACTACCTTTTAACAGGAAGAAACCTCCAGCAGAACCAGGCTCAGTGTGAGCGGCCATCTGCCACAACCGATTAATTAAAAGATCAAGGGAGACAAATCTGTTTGCTCTTGTTACAGCGAGTAGCACATGCAATTTCCTCATTTAAATAGGGCGGTCTGCACCTGTTTTGCACCTGCTATCCATTGCACATGCACTCTTTGAAAATCGCACGTAACATGCCCACTTATTGCACATGCAATTTATTTATAGTACACGCAAATTAGCACCCGCTATTTTGGATCTTTGAAGATCAGGCCCATAGTTCTGTGTCTGGATAAAAACTACTGCAATAGGAAGTTATCATGCTGTGCAATGGAAACCTGTTGCATGCGTCCTCTCATTCTGCTGCAAAGCTTAGGGAAATAATGATAGTGTTTCTGTCGCCTCAGTGAAACTGAAACTGATGCTTGGGGTGCAGAAAACCCCCATATTTAATATATATTTAATAATATATTTATTAAAAATAAATATATTATTATAAATATCCAACACCCACTGCCGTAACTGTGGTGGTAGAAGGTTGGGTGTAATGAGGGGTGGTACATTGGGGCCTGATATTACAGAGGGGGTGGCAAACTCTATTGGATCGAAGAGGAGCTACAAAAAATGAGTCTTCTGCTGCCTTCTCAAAAATACCTGAAAGGACCAGCAGGAAAACAGGATGGTAGAAGTATGACATGGTTGGCATCTGTGCCTGGCTAAAGGTTGACCCAAACCATGACTTTATGCATCATTACACTAAGCCTGGGGAACAGTCAGGGCTGCATGCTGAGGCTGATGATATTCACTGTCTTCACATCGCCAAATCCAGCACCTATCATTGTTTTTATTTTGCAGAAAAACTGAAGTAAGAATGTTCAATAAAGCAGCACAGTGCTGAGGTGAAGCAGCTGGAGAGAAAGTGCATAATCGATAATATGTTTGCTATTTAGGAGAAGAGAAAGAGGTATTTATAGGCTTTAACTCTAAGGTTGCAATATTCCCAACAAAAGCCTTTGCTGTAAAAAGCAATAATCAACATTTTTAAAAGCACATTTCTAAGTGTGAACCCTTGTGATTAATTTGAAAAAGTAAATCTGATGATACATTTTCTCATAAAGCGGATTAAAGATCTGAAGGTTATAAACATAATGTTTTAATTTTTGATGTCAAGTAGAAGGTCCAGTTTGATGGTTTAGCACAGGGGCTTCACAATATATTGCAAATTTAGCATTATTCAAATGTAATTGTATTGTCGAGATCTGCTTAGACTGCAATAAATATTACCCAGTTATATTATTAACATGCATTCATGCTGACTATGTAATATGATGACCTTATCTTTGACGTATGGATTAATTTAACTATAAGGAAATAAAACTAGTAAACATCCTTGTTTTTATCTTATATTTTAATCTGATGCATCTGCAAATGGCTTATATAAACAAAACAGTACACCATCTGTTTGGTATGAGTGATTAGTCTACTACTATAAGAAAATTTAGCTGGGCAGCTAAAGCAAACAGGAGGGCAAAGAGACTTTTGAAAATGGAAGATCAACGTCAAAGTGTTGTTTCATGCTACAAATCTAAACTTCCACTATTTTCTGTTTATAAACACAACAGCATATGATTTGATGTAATTCTTTGAGTTTTATAGAAATCAGATAAAGACTTTTGAAAAAACTGATACCTCAATCTAAATATCCTGTGGCCTGGCTTAAGGACTTATTTACGTACAGGGAAAGAAAAGAATTAGAATCTGTATAAGAACTGGCAGGTCAGACCTCAAAGATGGCTAGAATAGCTATTGGCCCATATTTAGGAAAAGCTTGATTGGTGCATATCTAATTACATCTTTTTTATCACATGATGGATATAGCTAAATAATTTGATTCTATTCCTCACCTCACTTTAAGATTACTCAAACAGATTAACATAAAACCTAAAAAGGTTTGTTTTTACAATTTCGTCATACAACTTTTTTCTTTTTATAGGAATAACGTGACAAAATAACACACTTGTTCCCCTTGATGCTGGAGATACCTTTTAAAATTTTGGGAAACAGGGATGAGGCATTAAAAATTACAAAATTGCTCTGAAACAATGTTTTTTTTTTAAATAATGTGTTGTTTTGAGTGTATTGAAAGTTTTTTGTTACTGAATTTGGCGTTGTTTCTTCATTATGATGTTGATCACATTTTTGCTCATCCAGGTATTTTGTATTAGGTACTTATGTTATGATGATCTATCTCATTTTAATATCATTTGATGCATTTGTGCATTTACTTTGTGTGTTCTTTGGATTCTTTTAATTTGCCTACACATTTTGCTAATTAGCACACTTGCATTAATTTATCCAGTCAATGTACACCTTGCTTTTTCGTTCAGTAATTGGCCAAAACCATACTATTCCTTTTCCAAAATCTTTGTACATTTCTTGCTAGTATGCACACTTAGTTGCGTCACAATGAGGGGAACACGGGGGCCATGGCCATCCATAAATTTGATGCCCCCTCTCCCACCAGAGAAATCATGTTTTTATTTTAGCGTTTACAGTGGTTAAATATGAGACACAGAGCTTTCTACTCCCACAGTCAAAACAGAGAGAGATGGTGGGCTTCCCTTCTCTCTGCAGACAGAATTTAGCTTATAGATAAGTAGCTTAAAATTTAGTAGTTATGTGAGCAAGCCCAGTCAAAGAAAATAATGCAGATCTGTGAAGAAAATATGCACGTTTGTCTTTGAAAAGCAAATAATTTAAAGGGCATGGAAAGTTTGGGATTCAGGCTAGATGGAGTTGTGCTTCTTTGCTATCATATGGGGGGATCACATGGGGAGTTTAAGCCTGTCTGTCTTATATGTTTAGAAATAAAAGCAGATACCAAACTGTACAATGTGTTTGTACATAATAAAACTAAAGTACACAATATTGCCAAAAATATTGGGTCACACCACCAAATAAGTTTGTTGAGGAGAAACTTGGATTTTATCAAAGTTCATGTACATGCTAAAGTAGACAGACAAATACTTTAGGCAATATGGTTTATGTGAGAATCAGGGATTGGAGATCCTTTACAGTATGATAACCTTGCATAAAAAACACCAAGGTTTTATCTTATTGGATTAACCTAAAAACAGAAGAACAATAACTAGTTCTATGGCAAACTAATATAACATTAAATACTAGTCATTGCTTTTAAAGTTTTTGTTATGCTTTTGTTGCACAGATTTAAGCAGATATACATTATAAGATCATTCCCTGCTAAATTTAGGTAAAGTTTTCAAGTGCTTATTGAGCAAAATATCTCGTTTGCCATTCTGCACGTTATAAAATAACACAAGTATAACAAGCTGATATTTGTGATTAGCAACAATAATTGTGTTTGGATATTTACCCACTTTTTTTGTCGGAATAGAGTTCATTTAAATTGATTGATTTCCTAGTGCACATCTGCCTTTTAAACATTGTACATGAACTTCTAACATGGTAGACACCAGGGGCTTTCTCCAGGCTTAATGATGCTTTCTCTAATTCTAAGCCATTTTGGATGTGTGTTTGGGCTCATTGGCCCACTTCAACCAACGAGCTGTTGCTTTGGTTTGAGATATCAGTTTATGTGTACATATCTGTTTTGCTCTTCATGTATAATTTTAGCCTGTGCAGACTAAATAAGATCCACAGTCTTTTCAAATTTTGCACCCCATTCTTGTTTCCAAAAATAATCATTGCAGTTTTTCTTCACATACTAATCTTTCAAATGCAGAATTTAAAGCATGAGCCACCACAAACGTATGGCTGGTCTGTTCCTTCATGATGTTGTTTGTTCTTTAATGTTCTCTAACAATTCTCTGATGCTTTCGGAGAACAGCTGTATTAATACCAAACTTAAATTACGCACAGGTGGATTATGTTTACTATGAAGCTACTAAAGGCAACTAGTTAAACTGAATTGTATTTAAGGTAATCAATAAAAAGGGGGTTGAATTCAAATACAGGCTAAACTTTTCAAGTTTTTATTTAGAAAAATGTTTGAAAACCATGTATTATTTTCCTTCCATTTAACAACAGTTATTACTTTGTCGTATCTACCACTTGACAAAATGTTCAAGATTTTCTCCATTAATTATTTTTGCAAACCCTCTGTGTTTCCCCACAGCAGAACAACAATACACCAACCTGTCTTCGAAGAGTGGTTGTTTTCCTCTTGTTCAAGAATATGGTAGCATTCTTCTTGAGCCTTCATGTGCTGCACCACCAGAGCGCAGTCTGGGTGCATGGCCTCTGCCTGAAGGACAGAAATAATCCAGTTACACTTTAAACACAAGGCTTAGCAGTAATGAATACACACCTCTTATTGGTATGTAACAGAATGGCATGTTAAAATCAATAGAAAATATACTTTTTTAGATTAACACAGCTGTTCTTTTCTTCATACCCAAAACTCAGTAAGGAGAAAAACAGGAAAAATAATTCCAAAATCTAATTCACCTTGGTGGTCTGAAAAACTCCCTGATTATTTAAAGGTTATAGCTAAAACCAGAGTCTCATTGTGACAGCATAGTCCAATCATATCTTCCCTGCAGGTTTATGGAACAGATCAATCTACTTTATACAAGCATGATAATAGCAGAAGAGTCCTCCTCGAGGCCACACAATGAGTCATTTTACAGTTTATCAGTATGCTGGGAATCTATAGCAGCTCACATGACGAGGAGCAGACTCTGACTGATGTTTTCATTGCATCATCAGAGGCAGGAGAAAAAAAATCTGATTGCGTGCAAGATAGTAAAGAGTGCCCTCTGAGAGTGAACTTCATTGTTGTTACCCTCCATCCTAAACGCGTCCATTTTTGCAGCAGTGGACTCATTTAAATTCAGTCATTGTCTTGATGAGGTCATTATCGTAGGGCACCTGATGCCTGCGGCCATTCTTCAATGAGCCACCATCATTTACATTGAGGGTTTCACATTATTGTATGGTGTCTGACATCCTGACTGAGGCACGAATAATTTTAGTTGGCATTTAAAGATGGAGCAAATCTCTTGTAATGTTCAGTTTAATTTTGTTTACACATGTAAAGTGCTGTTAAAGCAAACGTTTTCCTTCAGTTTGACTTTAAGGCCATCATTTCTACACTCCTCCCTGAATGCTCCAATTTGGATGTCATTTAGTGCAGTGATGGGCGTTTACATAATTTGATTTGCAAGAAGCTGGTACGTCCAGAATGAACACTAGAGGACCCAAGATGTGGATTCATTATTGGAGCAATAGTGTTGCAATCCCCCAATCAATTACATGCTCACCCACCTACATGTGTGCAAGATAATATCCAAATCAAACCATACCTTCACAAGGGGGAATTAACTTGATTGTTAACTTTTTCTGTCATACAAGGCTGCAAATAGCAGCCCAAAGAGTGGGGAATGCAAGAAATCTCTACAGAGACAGTAAAGCATGCCTCTCTCCTAATCTAAACGACAATGGCAAGTTCACAATGTGTTGGATTTTACAACAAAATAAAGCAAAATAAACCCCCAAAAAGGGGCATATAAAAAAATATGTAACTTCTTTTTTTTTTTAAACAGGAGCATTTTAAACTTAAGGCAGTTTGGCTTTTAGAGAGAAAATATTCTTTAAGACTAAACTTTTTCCTTTAACATTTTTTGCTACTCCCAACATTTATTCAGACCCAGGAAAAGAGACTGCTGATATAAATTTTCTATCAAGCAACATCATGCTTCAAATTTACTGCTAAACAAGGGAAATATTTAACAATGTAAAAGTTTTACGTTTCCTGCAGTCTGATCCTAATTCTGTTTCTGCTGAAGGCCAAAATGTCGGGACAACATCCCTAACTCTTACGCTTCTGATTACATTTACGCAAATTCATGAGCAACACATTGCTAGTCTTGTTCTAGTATTTACAATAAATCCATGCTTCTTTCCATTTGGTTTCATGGTATTTCCCATCCAATATGTTACCTTAAGCAGCACAATATATTAAATTGAAGTTGTCATCACAATATAAGTGTTTGCAATATCGCAATCACAAAGGACAAAGTAATATTCAAGAGCCATGCAGCCTAATTCTGCATGCCTATAACATATTTGGCCTGTTGGATAAACCTTCACTGCCCTTGATGCCCACAATAGATAAATATTTCCAGTGGAAGAGATACTTGACCTCTTAAAGGCATGATAATGATTGCAAATTAAACAGTCACAAAACTGTAGGTTAATCGTAATCTATACTCAGCAATAAGATCGCAATTACATGCTTTCCTGCAATTATGCAGCCTTAATTTTGCATAACTTTAATCTGTCTCGCAATCATTTTCCATCACATCAAGTCTCCTAATCTAATCTCCTAATTGTTGGCTACAATAAATAAGAAATGAAGACATTTTTGCTTTCAGTAGTTTTTGAGCAAAGAATCTGACTAATGAAGAGTTTGCCTGTTTGAAGAGACAGGCTGAAGCTTAGATTTTTATTTATATTAAACTTCAATTTCAATTTGTCTATATCTGTATTTTAAAAGTGTTTTAAAGCAATGCTTTTAAGTGTTTGACATAATAAACCCTCTTTAAGACAAATTCTTAAAAGGCGTTATTTTTCCTTTTTCTTGTGTATGAATGGTGTTAAAAAATAGACCTGCCTTGCCTAATCAGAATAGCTATTTCTGTTAACTAATCACCCATACCAGTATAAACTCCAGATCACAATCTTTAAAAAGTTACAACTTCACATTTCACGCTGCAGGATTCAAAATGCAAACACAATAAACAAGAGCAAGAGACAAAATAATATTGAGAACAAATTATTGAAAATGAAATCTAAAATAAAAAAATGTTCATCAGCTGATCACAAAATGAAGGCCATAATCCAAAAAAGTTGAAAAATGAAACAAAATGTTTTTTTTTAAAAAAGCACTCCATACGGTTGTTGTGAACTGTTGTGAACAGTGTTGTGAAAAGTGTTGTCCTGATCCAGTCATCCCAGTACAGACAAGAGGTCTCCGTAAAGGGATGCCCACTGCAATAGCCAGTCACGATTTCACACCCCTGGACAGCCTGAAGCGCCATTGTTCCACTAAAGGATAAAAGGCCGCAAATCATGATGGAGCCTCCTCAACTGGGCCACGAGAAAACTCAAGTGGAATCTCCTTGTCATGCCAGTAATGTTGGAAGCCATCAGAACTGTCCAGAAGACATTTGTTTACTCGTCAGAGAACAAAACTTTCTTTTATCTCTTAATATCCCATCTTTGGTGCTCTCTTGCAAAGTTCAAATAGGCATGGGAGGAAATGTGGTCCTTCTTTAAGTCCTTCTCTTGGAGATGCAGTCGGCATCATTGAGGACCTTAGTTCAACACCACTGAATCTTAGTGTTGGTAAAACGCTTGTTGGGTCAACCACTTAATTTCTTTTCCCACAACCCTCTTATAATAAATTGTAAATGACTGTCCTACAGTGTACAAATACTGCAACGATGGCTCATTGTGAGGCCTTGCTTATAGAGCTTAACAATGTTGTCACGTTCATAAACAGAAACCCTTTGTTTCTTTGCAATCATGGGGTTATGATGGTGTGAATGTTAGATGCAAAACGATATGAAAGCCAGATTTTTATGTATTATGGCTAGTGGTCTTTAACATTTGATCACCTGATGAACAGTCTGTTTGGATTTAAATGCCATGTTCAACAAATTGCCTGCTCTGTTCATTTCTTGCTTCTTATCCTCTTGAATTTACTAAATACATGGGCTTGAATTGACATGGAAATACGGTGCTATAATTAATATATGAAAATAATAATCATAAAAAACTTTAGCATTAATAACTCTCTGTATTCCTTTTTCTCTCTCCCAATGTTATAAAGGAATTTTGCCCGCCCAGTGTGGCATTAGTTCCTTGGGTTTGCAGACATCTGTTTCTGTACAGTTCCCTTAAGGTACTGATACCTCTCCATGTCCATGTACGAAGGTTGATTTATACTAATATTCATACTATTCTTAGCTCAGCTGTGTAACCATGCAATAATGCTCAGATATATACACTGTCTACTCAGAAGAGAAGAAAGAATAAGTGAATATCAATGAAGTTTTCTTCTAGTTGTCCCTGAGACAGAACCGGCACTGCCCAATGTGGCGCCTGAGGCAATATTTTAAATGGCGCCCCCCTCCTTCAGCAATTTGCATACGCTTCCAAAAGAATTCAAATTGCATTGCTTTTACCACTGTCCTTAATTTAAAACATTTTACCCAATTTACATGCTTAACAAATTACAAATAAATCCAAATGAATCTCAAAAGCAAGAAAAATACGCTTAACACAAAATAAAAACAATGTAAATAAATGAATAAATGATAATAATAATAAATTATAAATACAACAATCAAACTCAGCATCAAATTTAAATAACCACACAGTTTGAACACAATACCTCTATAGATAGGCTACATTTAAATTATGCAATAACTATGTACAAAAGGCATTTTACAGACCTCTAGTTGTGCTTTTTACTACTGCTTCTACTGTAGTAATATAAATTGGCCATTGCTTTACATTTGAATCTCTTAGTCTTTCTGTTTAATAATAATAATAATAACTACTTTTAAAATAATTATATTAAAGGTGACTTTTTATTTTGCGGCGCCCCCTGGAGCCCATGGCGCCCATAGCATTTGTCCTATACTGCCTAAAGGGTGGGCCGGCTCTGTCCTGAGAGATAAATTAGCACATTGGGAAAACAGCAGATCTCTCTTCATTTCCGTTTGTTCTTTTTCTACTTGTCATGATCTGCCGTACTATTTTATTCGCCTACTGTGTGTTTGGCACCTCCCTCTGACTATGAGTATTATTGTCCCTGGCTTAGGAAAACTTTGGAGGTCACAGAAGAGTTCAGGGTCAAATTAATGCCTGCAAGGTGACCAGGTGCTGTAGCTGCACACAAGCCCAAATCCCGAGTCCTCCACCCCCATGCTGAACACTTGGTATAAGGTGTTCACGTCAATATGCAGTGTTTGTTTTCCAAAACATGGCTCTTTGCATTATAGGCAAACATCAGTACTTCAGTCTTATCTACTGAAAGGAAATTGTCATAGACATCTTGTGGATCCTCCAGGTGAAACTTTGCAAACCTAAATCATGCCGGCCTCTTTAAACCTTCCAAACAAACCACTCTTCTTCCTTTTTTTCCAAATGTCCTATGCTGAACTTTAAAATTTAACATTACTGAGACCTGTAAAGTTCTTGATGGAGCACAGTTTGACCATGGGGGTCAACATCATGTTGGAATCACTTTGGGGAAATATGCTATGTGCCATGTTTCTCTCCAAATTTGGCCTCACTTGTTTTGTCGCTTTTAGGTAAAAAAAACTCTAAATTCTTTCCTGCATCTGTTTTCTAGAAGCGAACTGCTGGCATTCATTTTCTGGCCATACAATCTATTGATTTCCTTCCATGTGGGAAGAAACACACAGACAATCAGCAGGACACTGACAGGATGCAGAGGAAGAAAGATTACAGCATACAGTTTTTCCTCATTTCATCCCCCATTCTTCAACTACCTGTGGCCTTTAAATCTGAATTCAAGGCTTCGTGGCATGTTCTGCAAGAAAAGACTTGCCTCAGGCTTGGAGGGAGGAGGCAGTGGGTAATTTGATGTCAGGGCTCAAAAGCTCCAGAAAAATCTCTGGCAGGAAATCAGAAAAGGGAACTCTCTAAGTATGTGGCAGATTAACAGTTGCTGTTTTTCAGTTGCTGTTTCTAGTATTTTCACTTTCACTGTTTTAATTTCTGTTTCACTATTCCACTCTTTATGACAGCTGCATTTCAGTATGAAAACGGTTTAGATAATGTCAAAATGTCAACAGATTTAATGACTGACTTCTGTGCAGTTACCCCCTCACAAATCATCAATACCGAAAATAATAAAATGTTTATTAAGGTGATAGAGGTTTTGTGTGTGAAGGAAATAAGGAATAAAAGATGATATCTGAAAATCTTCAAGATGTGGAAAGACAAACACTCAAACGTGGCTGCAGCTGGTGGAGAGGAAACACTCTGAAGTTCAAATGAGGATAAAATGGAATAAAAATATTCAAACCAGAAACAAACATTTTCAGGTGAGTGGGAAAAAAATTATTCATGATTTCTCTTTGCAGGTGTCCATCCTCAGACTGTCCAACATTAATGGAGCCACAAGAGATGTTGCTCATTATTTTGTTTAATCCATTAGATAAAGAATTCTTAAACTGCATGTCTTTTTGTAATTATTGTTTCTTTATGTTTGTGGAAAAACAGTGCAAACTGCAAAAATCCGGAGGACCATAAAGAGCAAAAGTTCAGTGTCAAAGAGGTCAAAAACGTGACATTTTTATTGGATGTCCTGATCCCAGAGGAATAAACAGCTCTGGAGATACAGTTAGACACCCATTGAGGGAATTATGATATTCCCAGCCAACACAGCAAACAATTGTGAGGACAGCAGGTGCATAAAGGCAGGTCATAAATTCACATAAATGTCTGAGAAAGTATTCTGAAAATTTATGGTTTATCTGAATGAAATAAGAGTAAAATGCTTGTATATATACCTCAATCAGTCTTTGCATTAGTTTCAATGAGTAATCCATGATTTTTCTAAAAGTGGGAATAAATATATTGTTTGTGTTGTGAAGGTAAATAATAATAAAAAAAAGAAAAATACATAAAACCTGTTATTGGGATCTAATGAAAACGTGAAAATTTTCCAACAGCTCAATGCTTTATTTTTTCATGTAGTTTAGAAGAGCTTTAATTAACCTTCTTAACTACTAAAGTTAAACCAATCTATAACACCGGATTTTAATTGATGGCTGATTAACAGGCTTTTGCTGACCCGCAATCATCTGAATCAGGTGTGTTAAAGCAGAGACGCATCTGGGGCATTCAGGGCAGTGTGTCAATGCTATAAACACTGACTATCAGGTAAACCAGAAATCTCGCCTTTACTCACCGTTTCCCACAGCGCCAGCTGCAGGAGCAGAGACAGGTAAAGGAAGCTGTCCATCTTTCTCAAACCGGATCTTTTAAAAACCAGCAAACTGACCTGGAGAATCATTTACGCTTCCGAAAAAGTAAAGAAAAAAATCTTTCCAAATACTTAAATAAGTCTTCCGGAATGAACACAAATATGTGTTTCCTTGTTAAACGTCGGGGGTGCACAAGAAGTGAGCGGCTGACTGGGAGGTGCACGGAGCGTCCGGGTGGCGCTCCTGGGTCCGCAGGATTAGGATGTCCGCATGACGCGAGGAGGAGAGCCGCTGCTGCACTGAGCTGAGCTCCGCTGCTCTCCTCAGAGGCGGAGACTGAGGAGGAGGAGGATATAAACAGCTGCAGGAGTTACAGCTCAATGTTTGAGTCTGTGGTGTCCAAAAGTCCCACATTACTTATTAGACATTAGTGTGTTGCTTTCAAAGTCCTCTTCATCTATAGCTCTTCAGACTTGATGAAGATTATTTGTTCTCTTTTTGGACTTTGACACCTTTTTTCACTAATTTCCAGTCCAATACGTATACCTGAGCATTCAGAATTTTAATTGATTAATTCTAACCTGAAAAGCACTCCAGATTAAACCTCCCTTTCACTGCAAATTAATGTAATTGTCCTACAGCAAAATGATTTATTGGGGGGAGGCCCAGGAATAATAAAATAAATCTTCATTAAAGATTGCTGGTTTAAGGCAACCTCTTGTTAAGGACAAATGGCCCAAGGTCCTGTACACGGGGAGTCAATAGTGCAACCTGTGGGTCCTATGTAGCCCTCTGAATGACTTTGTGTGGCTGTGTCCACAATTTAAAAATATGGAAGACAAGCTAAAATCGTCTTAAAATGCAAATGTTAGGTACAACACAGTATTTGTCTTTCTGACCATGTTTTACCATTAAACTTGGCTGCACAAAGCTACTATGACCCTTGAGTCTGTGTTTTTTGGCTGCTACTTAGTGTTAAGGTGCGTTCAGACCAAATGCTAATGATGCAACAGGAGCGAGCGATTTACATGTTAACCATACTCAAGGCGCGTTCAGGAGCGAAACGAGGCGAAGGACGCAAAGGACGCGATGCGAACAGTGCGATTAGGGCGAATGGAGCGAATCGAACCCCACGATGGATACGCTCGCTGGAGTTGAAAAATCTGAACTTTTCTGTCAATTTGTCTACAGCCCTCTTCTCAGCACAACAGTTGTCATACAAGTCTGATACTCACAGTAAACGCTCAGGGTACATGTATTTTCATATAGGAGATGATATTTTATTCGTAAGTATTTCATTTTTAGATGCGTTTCTCAGCCAGCCTGATTCTAGCCTGCCGGTCAGCCTTTATTACATGATTATTCAATACGCTACCATGCTACATTCTGTTGTCATATCGGCTCTTGCCTGGTGTATTTTGCCGGTCCTCGTCCAAATGTTTAGGCATAAAAATGGTATTATATTTAAAAGATGTGGACAGTACAATTTGGCTGTTTAACTAGAGCTGAGATTTATTTACTCACCGAAGACAGATGGGCAGGCGTTGTGCAGCTGGGATGCAACGCCTGTAGTTGGTGTCCCAGAGGCCGATTTATCCCCCAACATGGGGCAGCAGGTACTCAAAGATTCTGTCCAGCTCCTTTTATACTTGTTTCTCATCTCATTTAATAAATATTCTCCTGTTGCTTACTCTCTCGCCCCTGAATTTGGGTCCTCACTACTACAAAAGGCAACATGACAATAAAAACCTATTTTTAAAGAAGATTGGCCCAGGTCCCTTGTTGTTGCCGAGAATACACACACAAACCAGTTCTAGTCCAAGAAAAGGGAACACAATTACACAATTAAATTGACCTCCGGTAATAAAGTAAAAAACCTTGGTGTTACTTTTGACCAGGACATGTCATTTAAATCCCATATTAAACAGGTTTCTAGGATTTCCTTCTTTCACCTCCGGAACATTGCCAAAATTAGAAATATCCTGTCCAGGAGTGACGCTGAAAAATTAGTCCATGCATTTGTTACTTCAAGGCTGGACTATTGTAATTCTTTACTATCAAGATGTCCACAAAATGCAGTTAAAAGCCTTCAGCTGATTCAAAATGCTGCAGCAAGAGTTCTGATGAAAATTAAAAAGAGACATAATATTTCTCCTATTTTAGCTTCCCTTCATTGGCTCCCTGTTAAATCCAGAATAGAATTTAAAATTCTCCTCCTCACATATAAAGCCCTTAATGATCTAGCTCCATCATACATCAGAGATCTGATTTTTCCATATGTTCCTAACAGGGCCCTTCGTTCTCAGACTGCAGGTTTACGGGTGGTTCCTAGAGTCTCTAGAATAGAATAGGGGCGATCCCTTTGTTATCAGGCTCCTCTCCTCTCCAGCTCTCGGTTTTGGTCTGTGAGGAACCCACCCTGTCTACTTTTAAGGCTAGGCTTAAAAATTTTCCTTTTTTGATAAAGCTATATTTAGAGTGGCTTAGAGCCTTTCCTCCCTCCCTTTTGGATGGAGTAAGGGGGATCAGGTTTAGCCTAAACCGGCCTAGTTATGGTTGAGGTGCAAACACACCCTCCTTTTCTACCTGTATGACCCCTTCTTTTTTCCAATGGGTTATAATCAGTCTGACAGGGAGGTACCCAATCGTTGGGTTTTTTTAGTATAACAATGACCATCAGTGGGACCCTTTGTGGGGTGCCTTGAGACGACATTGTTGAAAATAAGCGGCGTTTAACTAAATAATCCGAACTGAAATCTGATCTGTTTAGTTATGCTGCTATAGGTTTAGGCTGCTGGAGGACATAATAACCACTTTCACCGTCTTCGCTATGTTGGGACCCACAGCCATGGATTTCAACATTAAAACTCTGGTACGGACTTTTCTGGAACTATCAAAATAAAATGCATTAACCTACTTCCGGCACAGCCAGGAAACGGGGGTAACAGCGAACTTCCCATGATGCCACTGTCCACATAAAACCCCCACTTCTCCCACAAATCTTTCTCTTCCACTGCTCCTCTGCGGGACCAGGATAGGAGAGGCAGCGCGCTAATGTCTCTTTGCTGGCAAACAGACATAAACTCTTCAACTGGATTCAAGGGTGTCATACGATCATCGATCATATGCACTAAGTTAAGTTAAGTACAAAGGAAATACTGTCTGGGTATCAGGTAGATTCGGGATGAACGGGAATTAAGGTAAAAGCCTGGCTTGACTTTCTCTCTGAAGCCTGCAGAAGCAAACTGTGTCCCAGAGGATTCCCCGTAGAGACGCTGTCTCTACTAAGCCGAGTGGAGCGGTTTTCCCGGTCTGAGAGGACGACAACAGGAGCCGCATCCCGTGGTAACGTGCAGTGTGGTCAGCGGACAGAACGGGCCGCCCAGCCACTGCTCCGGAGGTTAGCTGGAAGCTAACCCTTTGTTCACAGAGCGGCCGCAGCGGTTTCTTTCTGTTAAAAGGGAGTGTTTCCTCTCCACTGTCGCTACATGCATGCTCAGTATGAGGGATTGCTGCAAAGTCAACGCCAGATACTGTCCACTGTCTCTACATGCTCATCCAGGAGGAGGGAATGCTGCAAGTCACTGACTGGATCTAATCTGCTGGGTTTCCTTAGACAGAAAAAAACTTTTTATCCAATTTGAAAAAATAACTAACTCTGACTGCACTGTTCAATGGTTAGGACTAATTGGAATGTATGTACCTGACTTTTGTGAAGTGCCTTGAGACAACATGTGTTGTGAATTGGCGCTATATAGATAAAACTGAATTGAATTGAATTGAATTGATCCTAGGAATAGTATGTCTTTCTCCAAATGAGGCAAATGTGCAAAACCCTTCTTATGGTCCGGAACTATAATGATTTACAGATCATTTTTCTTGTTTTATTTATTTACAAAAATAAGACTTTGTTTAATCAAAAATAATACATGTTTAGTTTATTGTTCAACAGCTAAAAATTCTACCAAAACTGCTTTTGCATTATTAATTATAAAAATTTAACTTTTTTGGCCTGGAAGTATTTTTAACTTTAGAATTTTGGCCCATATTGCAAAATGTTTGGACACCACTGTCCTACGCCTTTGCAGTCCAGTCTCACAGCCAGCAACGGGTCTTCTCCTGGCAATGGATAGTAGAAGAGCCTCTTCACACACTTCAGACCAGAGGATGGTCCTCCTACCACCACCACTGTCCGTCCTACACTCCAAGACTGCGTGCAAAGATGGTTACATGGCTGAGCTTCAGTCCTGTGGCTTCCACCACGCTCTGCTCCCCAGACCGACCACTTCACTTCAGTACCAGAATACAAAGCTACCTTAACACATTTGGTATAAAACTACCGTTTTCTCTACTCGGACAGTTTTAAAATGTATACTCAGGTTGTTTGTTACTGTCTTGTAGCTCTAAGGTTATTTCAAGTTTTTTAACTGAATCTGTTAAAACACTCAGCTAAATATCCAGGTCTGTAACAAGTTATTTCCCATTTCTTAAAGATATTGCTTCTAGACACTCTTCATCTCCTGGAGATAGTTTGTTTCTTAGGCTTCACTCTTGTTCTTGTGTCCTCCATTTGAAGACTTTTGTCATTTTGTCAGTTTGATCGTGACTGAAGTTCAGTTCTGTTCTGGTTTCCACTGGGCCTTTAGACCTTGTTTACAATTTTTTACCATTGAACAAATTTTTCACTTTTTTGAGTAAGAATATATCCTTGCTGTAGAAAGGACTCATATGATCTTCACCTGCACAAATCCTTATTGTGGAACAGCACAAATATTGAGATGTGAGGCCCAAGAAATCTGATATTCATCAGAAGGGAGTACAGTAAATAATTTTATTGGGTGACATTGTGTTTTTTTTGTCTCCACCATGAGGCTGGAAAACTTTGTAAACATAAGCCAAGTCATGATAAATGAGAGCATCACAGAAATAAACTAAACTATGCGAAAGGAACTTTGCTTTAAGTAATGCTGGAGGAAGGAAGTGATGGAAAATAAACAAGAAAATGGTAAACAAAAGAAAGTTATCAACATTTTAGAGTGACCCAGTCACAGTCCAGACTGGAAATACATTTAGGATCATGGAAGATGTGTGGTTTGAAGGCTGGGAAGCCATCCTACCCTGAACATTATTAGAGAAGGAATGAATCCCAAATCCAAAAAAAATGAAGTCCTTCACAGCAGAGTAAACCAAAAAAATAAATAAAAATACACAAAAATATATGAAACAGAAATTACAAAGCTGTAATAATAAGTAACTAAAAACTTCTAATGCTTCGAAACTAAAAATGTATGCAGCATTTTAGAAATTTACACAAAGTCCAAACACTGCAAAAATAAAGGTGGAAAACTCAACAGTCTGATTGCGACTGTTTGGATGAAGCAACAAAATGAAAAAAAAAAAAGTTTTCTCAAACCTTTTTTCAGCTTCAGCTGACAACGACTGTATATTACTTATTTTGGAGGGAAATTCAGCATAATTTCTGTACTTTCTGATACAAGAAATAACTTTGACAGAAAGAAAGTTGTTTAAATATTTTTTGCATTGCTGTGATGGAAGATTTTATTTCGTATAAAACAGATTATATAAAGCAGATAGTGTCTGGATGTGTCTGTATGTGTTGTGCCTTGTGGGTACATGCCTCTGGAGAATTGTTCCACTGCCCAGGACAGTTTAAATAAACAGAACAGATTTAAACAATGGACAGCGGCCCACAGAGCACTACTGTATCTGTGTGTGTGTGTGTGTGTATGTGTGTGTGTTGGAGGCACGTTGTAAGAGTGATGCACTTTTGGCAGGTCCACCCGACCACCAGCACTGAACATCCCACTTTCAGCAGCACCTGTAAGAAAGCAGATGTTCGGAGGCACCACTGGGTATGATTACAAAAACGTTGCCGGTGGAAAACTTCCCAGTTTGTAAAAGGCAGTAGTACGTTTTATTCCCTATGTATTGTTTTGGGACTCAAGTTAGGTCAGTAGGTATTTCAATAAAAGCAGTAATTTCTGTTCAGAGTCATGTTCCTCTCTTATGCCCTCTTCTCTTAAGCTCATCCAGCAAGTTTTCTGTAGGCTGCTTAAGATTATTAATATCTGTGTTGGCTTGGCCATATGATTTGGATTATTATCCTGTTTAAAGACCTAATGACAATACATTTTCAATTTTCTGGCACAAGATTTTTACTTTGCATGTCCTGGTGCCCTGCACTCTAACATAGTTCCCAGAGCGTTTTGATGAGAAACAGCTATCACAGATTTTCCACCAGGCTTACATGGGCATGAGGTGTTTGTCCACACATTCATTGTGTGTTTTATGTCAGACTCACTTGGATTGTTTGCTGCAATCTTGGTCTAATCTCACTGAGTTTCAGTTAAAGTCCCAGTAAAGTTAAGCAAACCTCACGTGTTTAATGTTTTGAAGGAGTACAGACCACTGCACGTGGTGGCGACTTTAACTTGGGTCTTTGATGGTCACAGTTTCAGTTAATTTTAGCTTTTTTATTATGGCTCAGACTGTAGCTATGCACAAGTTTGGTTGATTACCAGTTTTCTTATTAATCAAGATGAACACACATCTGCCTTATTTAAAATGTATGTTGTCTTGTCTTTCCAGTTTTGAAAGATTTTAATGCTTCAGTTACATTTATTTTATTGGAACAGGTATTGGTGACAAGTGTGGCACCAGTTACTTAGTACTCTGTATGTAAATAATCCATTTATTGTGTCTTTTATCCATCCATCTGTACAGGGAGCTGGTGCCTATCTCCAGCGGTCTACGGGCGAGAGGCCGGGTACACCCTGGACAGGTCATCAGTCCATCGCAGGACAACACAGAGACACACAGGACAAACGACCATGAACACACACACCCAGACCTAAGGGCAATTTACTTCTCAATAGTATTCTACTTTGTTGAGAGCTCTTGTGTCGGCCAATCGTGGCTCTTTCAGATGATGTCTTCAGATTTAAAGAAGGAGTTTTGTGAGTCTTTTAACATCTAACCTACAGTTGACCTCCTCTCTGTTTGTCCAGATTTGCTCTTTTTATGTTGACTGATCCCGGCTTTGAACAACAACATTCCAGTGTACTCTGTGTGTTTGCTTTTTGTCGTTTTTGGACACCTGCTGTTTGCAGCTGCACGTCCACACACAACTTCAAGAGATGCTGTGAATCTGCAGACGAAATGCCTGGGACCAATTTGTCCTGTATCATCTACTTGTTGAGACTTAAATAAGCAAAAATAATGATTAGATACACATTCAGTCCAGTTGGAGCATTCTGATGTGTTCAGAAATAACAGCCCCAATGTTATCACTGCAATGATCAATAGACCACAGCCAAATGAAATGACTCTGATATACAACCAATCTGCACAGACGTTTTACTCACTCAGAAATTATAATACACCTTGCAACTAATAATTTCACAAATAATGAATGAGATTTATTTTATTTTAGAAGCAAAAAAGAGTTGAGCAACATTACCACTGGGTTTACCACTCCAAGTCATTCATTTAGTTCTTTTGAGCCATCCAGAGGTGGACTTACTGCGGTGGTTCGGATCATTTCACTAATTCATAAATTAATTGCCCTTGAGCTAAAGCTCACAAACTGATGGCTGGAAATTCTTTTTCTTTTTTTCTGATAGTGAGGATTCATGATTCCATCAAGTCGCCCTGGTACTGCAGCAGCAAAAGTGCCCCAAACCATCACACCATTCTCGTCGTGGTGACAGCTGGTATCAGGTTCTCGTTCTAAAATGTTGAGTTAGTTTTAAGACAGATGCAATAGGATGAACACCTTCCAAAAAATTCCACTTTTCTCTTGCCAGACCACAATATGGTCAAAATGTTTTTTTTGTTTTTTTGGCATAGGTGAGATAGGCTTTTGCATTGATTTTGTTCAGCACTGGCTTTTGAAGAGTGTCTTTCTTTTTGTTCACTCATTTACTGAAGTAAGTGAGTCATGCAGTGCTTTAGATGTTGTCCTGGGTTTTTTGGTAACCTACTGGATGGGTTGTTGATTCAATTGTCATAGTTTTAACGGCCGACTTAACCCACGTGTGGAAGAACACTCAGAGAACAGTGAAAACGGTTTGGAAGTTTATTGCTAGAAATCAGGAACAATAATAAACAGGGCGAGCTTTCAGGCGGGAACCCGGGGGATGCGAAGAGGGAAAAAAAGTCGGGGAGTGACGCTAACAGTTTCGTTTCTGAAGCTTACGGGGGTGCAAAGGGGGGCTAGATCACCAGGGAGAGGGTAAGAGTCTGGAGATCCAGGAAGGCCTTTTCTGGGGGTCCACCAGGAGCTTCTGTGGCCAAAGCAAGCGGATAGTTGGAGGGGACGGGGGCGTGCATCAGGAAGGATCCCGGAGAAACGGCCTGCAGTTGGAGCTTGATCCGAGTTCTTCTGAAGCGGGAGTGATAAATCAGCGTTTGGTAGGGGACGGGCCCTTGAGCGGGGAAAAACAAAAAAAGGGGGTTAAAATAAAAAATGAGCGGGAAAGGGGGACAGACTGAAGTGGGGCCCTACCGAGACTCGCGGGTGGGGCCCGTTTAACCCGGGGAAAAAAACTTTCTCTACAGGGATTAAAGGGCACTTCCCCGTGTCGCAAACCCAAAACCTTTCTGACCGGGGAGGAATCAGGACGGGGCGCGGCCCCTGTAAGCATAACATCTGTTCTGCTCCGAGTTCCCCCTAAAGACCCAGACGGTCAAATCCCAAAAAACCCCGACTCTCTAAAACATGATGCCGCACAAAACCCCCAAAGGTGCCTATTTCTCGCTGATGGAAAAAAATGGGGGCTGGAAACCCAACAGAAACCCTAAAAAGGCGTGGGGACCGGGGTGGTTTTCAGAACATGGGGGGTTAGGGGGTACTAAAAGGAAAAGTGGCGGGCTCACTGGGTTGGGGCCCGGCTGACGTGACACAACAAAAAGGGCTGCCCCAATTTCTTGTTCACCCCCGTTCGACTGGCCTTTGGGGCCCTTGGGGGTGCCCGGGGGTTAGTGACCCTTCGCTCCCAGCCCCCCCAAAAAACCCCCTAAAAACCCCTGGGGGCCCAAACGGGGCCCCGGTCGGAGGTGTCCGGGCTTTCCCCGGGGGTTAAAAAAACATGCTTGACGGGCCCCCAAAGGGTCGAAGAAGGGAAGGAAAATTTTTTTGGGGGGAAAAAAGTTTGACGGGCCCTTGGGAAAAGGGTAAATTAGGGTAAAGGATAGTAGTCTTTCCCCTGGGGGGGTTTTGGCAGCCCAGTGACAAAATCCAGGGCTATGTGGACCCGGTCGCCTAAAAACCCTAAAGCGGCTGCAAAACCCCCGGCGGGGGGAGGGTTTTCAAAGGGGGGGAAAAAACCCTTTGTACCGTGCCGGGGAACAGGCGTTTAAAAAGGGTCCCTGATGTCTTTATGAAGCGTCCCACCAAAACCTTTCGGGTGCCCGCGGCGATGGTTGGGGTTAAACCCCAAGGGGGATGAAAAACCCCAAAAAGGGGAAAAACCCACTGAGAGCTGAGTCTCCCGAGAAGGGCACAGGTGCGGGGTGGTACGTATTGGGGCCCCGGAAAGAAAAGGAGGCCTCCCGCCCCCATGTCCGCGATCTCCCAGGCCCAGGGAAAATCATTTACAGGGGTTTGGAAATGGTGCCGCTAGTTTCTCTGAGTCATCGGGGGAAAAATAAAGGGGACAGCGCATCGGGCCTTCCCTTTTGGGACCCGGGGAAAAAGAGATGGACGGGAAAACCTTGAAAAAAAATGACCAGCGGACGGGAGGGGGTTTTAAAAGCTTTTAGCAATTGAAGGAAAGCCAAATTTTGGGTCTGTCCATCCCAGCAGGGGATTTCAAGCCCCTCCAGCCATTTGGGGGGGGCCACTCCTAAAACCAGCTTGATGGCGGGGAGTTCAGGGGTCGCGACGTCGTAATTTTCTTTTCTGGGACAGTGGGCGGGGAAGAAGGGCCAAGGATGGTGCTTTCCCATCCTGGTCCGGGGCCTTTTAGACGCACACCCCCCACCCCGGAGTCTGGGCGCCCACCTCCAAGACAATTTGTTTGCTGGGGGCAGGATGTTGAGTACGGGACCGGGGGAAAAAACCCCCCTCTTCAGTCTTTTTGAAGGTGCTTCGGCCTCCGGTCCCAGGGAAGATGGTCTTTTTTTGAGGTCGGGGCGGTGAGTGGGCGGGCCAATCGGGCTGTTGTTGCGGAAAAACCGGTTGGCAAACCCCAAAAAACCGCTCTGCTGCTTCTGGGTGCGGAGTGGGCCCAGTCCCCACGGGTTTCTGATTTCTCCGGGTCGGCACGACCTTCCACCCTCTAGGATGAATCCAAGGAAACTGCCCGGGGTTTGGGGTTGAATTCAATTTCCCTCCCCTTTAAAAACTTTAAAGGGGGTTCTCCACAGCCGCTAAAAGCCCGGCAGACATGACGGTGATTTTTGGGTAAGAGTTCTGGAATAAATCAAGAGTCATCTAGATGACAAACCCCAAAAACAAATTAAAAAAGTCTCTAGGATATCTTTTAACGGGGAAGCCCAAAAAAAACTGCGGGAGCATTGCATAACCCAAAGTGCGAAAAAATATTCAAAATGTTAAAGGGGCGGGGGCCTTAAATGGGTTTTCCACTCTTCCCTGGCGGACCCGGCCAAAAATGATAAGCTTTACGGGATACCCTAGTTTAAAGGGGAAAAACTGTAGGCCCCGTAAAAGGTTCGAATGCTGAGGAGAGAAGTGGTAAGGGATACTTATTCTTAACTGTGATTGCATTTAACCCCCTGTAATCAATGCAAGGCCGGAGAGACCCGTCCTTCTTCCCTACAGTCCCGAGTGGTGACGTTGAGGGCCGTATTATACCGGCAGCTAGCGACTCAGTAATATATTTCTCCATTGTTTGTCTCTCAGGCTGTGAGATCTTATACAGTTGGCTGGAAGGCAACGGGGTTCCGGGTAACAGGTCTATAGCGCAGTCGTAAGGGCGGTGGGCTGGTAAGGACAGGGCCCGTGATTTACTAAACAGCCTTAAAATCATGATATTCTGGGGGAACAAGGTGAAGGTCCGACGGCTCGACCTCCACCTCCTCCTGAACAGGTGACCTAGGGGAGACAGCTGACTGCAGACAGGTGACCAAACACTGTGTGGACCAGGCCTCTACTCTCAGCTCGGCCCAATCTAAGTGTGGATTGTGGAGCCGCAACCACTGGACCCCCAAGACTACTGGGTTCTGGGACATGGGGAAAATAAAGAAAGATATCTGCTCTCTGTGATTACCGGACAAAACTAACTCTAGTGGTTCTGTTCTGTGGGTTATTTGACAGAGAGGCTGGCCATCCAATGCCAACACCAGACGTGGGGTGGTCAGAGGCTCAGTCTTAATCTGTTCCTGCTCCACTAAAGCCGGGTCTATTAAATTGAGTTTACAGCCAGAGTCGATGAGGGCCTTAAGACTGACAGCCCACTGGTGAATTAAAATAGTGGCAGACAAAACTAGTGGTGGCTGCCCTTTCACAGCCGACGGACCTCCCCTTTTGGCCGGACAGGAGAGGCAGAAATAAAGTGATCGGATTCCCCACAGTAAAAACAGCTGTTCGACTCCCTACACCGCTGTCTCTCATCAGGCGAAAGTCGCGCTCTCCCTAGCTGCATGGGCTCAGGGTCGACTGGGCTAGGAACCAACCTAGTCTGTGGCTGGGGCTGGGGCTGGAGCGAGGAGGCGAACTAAAATCGGGGCAGTGATCACTCAGCACGGACTCACCTTCTCTCTCTCATGCATGTATCAAGCCTGGTCGCCAGGGTGATGTAATCGTCTAATCCCTCTGGCTCGTCTAATAGTGATAATTCATCCTTCACAGCCTCATCTAAACACTGGAAAAATACGGACTTCAGAGCTCTCGAATTCCAGCCTGAAGCCACAGCAGGAGTACGGAACTCGATGGAGAATTCATTTAAAGGTCGATTTCACTGTATTATTGCCTGTAGTCGGCGAGCCACACAGGAAGGATCAGAATCTAAGTCAAAGGTGAGTTTAAACTCTTTAATACACTCCGTATGTGCATCCAAACTGATTTGGATTAGTAAACCTAGCCTCTGCCCAACGTAGTGCCCTGCCAGTAAGTAACCCGACAATGTATGAGATTTTGCCATCTGCATGGGGAAAACTCTGTGGGGAGCGATTAAACACTAAACCACACTGCAACAGAAAACCACGACAACTCCTGACCTCACCCGAGAACTTCTTGGGATTGGGGGAGGTAATCTCTCGAGTATGCGGCAGCTGATGAGAAACGGGAGGCGATGCAGCGCCGCCTGAAGGTTGGGCGATCTCATTACCCAACCTCTGCTGAAGCAGTGCTGCCAATTGTCCCAACTGCTGATTTGTCTCTTGCTGAGGGATCTAAGAGTTGCATCATGGGAATGAATCTGGTGGCTTTGCTCGGACACTGTTCTCTGAAGTGCCTCCGCTGGGTTCCCTAAAAGGTGTGGGTACCCCAGCAGACGATGGCAGAAGAGATCACACTCTCCACAACAGGCTTATAGAAGATATGCAACATCTTGCTGCAAACACCAAAGGACTTAAGCTTCCCTAAAAGAAGTACAGTCTGCTCTGTCCCTTCTTGTAAAGGGCTTCACATTTGCATCCCCCTTTCCAGTTGTTGTTCAGGTGAACACAGAGGTATTTTTTACTCCTCCACCACCGCCACCTCTTCTCCCATGATGGAAAATTTTTTTGATTTATTCCTGTTTCTTTTAAAAAATCTAAAACATCTCCTTTTTTTTTAGCCCAAGTTAAAGGGTGAGAGATTTTTTTTCTCCCACCATCCACAAAGCAGTCCAACCCCCTTTCCCTTATCTCTTTTTGTCCATCTCTGATTCCCCCCAAAACTCCCGGAATCATCCGAGTATTTTCTGAGAGGGGACGGATCTGTCTTGTACTGGAAGTCTGAGGTGAAACAGGTGAAAAAATTTTATGGTGAGAGTATATTTCCCCCTGTGGGGGCTCCTACTGCTGACTATTGGTTAGAACACAAAACCCCTTCCCAGTCTCAAAAACGGTGGTCTGTTTGTCAGGTATCTTTGATCCAGGGGGGGAATTGTTGAGGCCTCCACGAGTCTTCTGGAGTTTCTGACAAAGCAATCAGGTTGAAATTATTTTAAAAAGGGCCCTGGAGAAAAACCAAAAAACTGATCCTCACAGTGCTGCGGGCCCTTTTGTCCAGATGACTGTGGGTTTTTTGAAGCAAAAGGTTTTTTTGGGGGGGGGGGGGAAAAGGGCATCTTCCCAACTCCAACTCCACAGCGATAAGCAAAACCTGGAAGGGGCCCTGATAGTTTTATTTTTTGCTTACTGGGGGGGCCCAACAGGAGTTTCTCTGGGAAACCTTTCGTGATATGGGATGTCAGGGCAACAGGTCTATGGTCATTGGGGACGGAGGGGTTTGATTTTGTCTTTGGTAAGGGAACAAGACAGGAAGTCTCCTAAAAACACTGGAAACCTTCTTCTGGGCCGGCTAAGATGGAAAAAGGGGTGCTGCAGGAAACCCACGGAGCTGCTCTGCACGGGGCCTTCAGGACTCTAGGGTGGACACCATCTGGACCTGCAGTCTTATTTTCCGATTTCAGGCTCTCCAGTTTGCATCTTCACCCTGACTTCTTTGAGACACACGGGGGAAGGGGGGGCAAAGGGAGAATCAGTATCTTCTGATTTGGTTGAAGGCAAACATGTAGAAGCAGAAGGGTACATGGCTGAGGTGGAAGATAAAACATTTGAGGTGTTACTGGACAGCTGTGGTGTCCTGTGGGTCAAACGAGGTTGGGATGTCTGTTCTGCTGTGAGCAGGAGAGGAGGATGCTGAGCTTGTTTCTGAACTGAACCTATTGAAGAATGTGTTCAATTCATTGGCTATATCCAGACCTCCATCGGTCTGATCATCCTTTTCCTTGAAGCCTATGATCTTCTTCATCCCTGACCACACATCTCTGATATTGTTTTGCTGGAGCAAAACTATAAGTTGCCTCTGTATACTTCTCAATAATTCTCTGTCTCCCTCTCTGAAGGCTCTTTTTTTCTTGTTAAGCAGGTCCTTCAGGTCACCGGTGATCCAGGGTTTGTTATTGGGGAAGCATCTCACGGTTCTGGTGGGGATGATGTTATCCACACAAAAAGTTTATATGGGGGGGGTTACCACACTCAGTAATGGATTTGATGTCCTCTCCATGTGGCTGGCACAGTGGGGCCCCAGTCTGTAGCCTCAAACAACCTTGCAGGGTTTCCTTCAGCTTCCTGTGACCATTTTCCTTAGTCCCCCTTTATTACAGATTTCTCTGAACAAGGGGTTTTTATTTTTTCGAGCAGGAAAAAAAAGATTGGTGATCTGATTTGCCTAGAGGAGGTCTTGCTGTAAAGATGTATGAGTCCTTGACATTTGCATTAAACAAATCCAACGTTTTGGGGGGTTTTCTGGTAGAGCAGCTAACAAACTGTTGAAACGTTGGAAGTGTAGCAGAGAGTGAAGCATGGGTTAAAATCCCAAAAAATTGCCACAAATGCATTGGGTTTTTTGTGTCTGTAGCTTAGCAACAACTGAGCTGATGGCATCACATGCAGTGTCGGCTACAGCGGAAGGTGAACGTATACTGTTCCCAAAAATAACACTGGCGAACTCTCTGGGTAAATAATATATGGGACGAAAACTTACTGCCAACAGTTCAATATCTGGACTGCAGAGACGACACTTCACAGCATCTGTTGTTCACAAGTACTGCCAGTCCACCTCCTTTATATTTTTATATTCCTCTTTAAATCTCTGTCTGCTCGTATGGTTAAAAAGCCCATCAGAGAGACGCTGGAGCCGAGGGAATGATCCTGCAGCCATGTCTCAGTAAAACACATAAAAATTGCATTCCCGGTACTCTGGCTGGGTCCTCTGTAGGGCTTGGAGTTCATCCAACTTGGGGTTTCCCAAACCCTCACATTACCCATCAAGGGACGTGGAAGAGATGGTTTGAACTTCCCCTTCTCTCTCTTCTCTTAGGCTACTGCTCTGCATCCACGGTGTCTCCTTTTCACCTCATGAGGGATTTGGGGTTTTAGTTGAATTTTATTTGAGCTTTTGAGATATTAATCAGCTGCTCCCGGTTGTAAGAAAAAAACCCCCGTTGCCATGGCAATGCATCATAACAGATTTCCCAAAAAAGTAAAAAAAGGTTAGGAAAAAACCCCCTCCAAGCTGCACAGCATCCGACACCGGAGAGGACAGTCGTCCAGAAAAATAATCAACTGTATCCACCACAAGAGGAAGAGTTCCCAAAAAAGAATCAATCAGAATCAAAAGTAACAGAGCTACTCCAACCTGCTGCCACCTTGAGCGGCGCAATTCTAGACCAGCGTTTTTTTTCGGGACACCTGTTACTATGGTTCATGATGTGATCATGCTTTCTCCCTTTGTGGAATGTCTTTGTTTCGCATCTGTTCTTGAATTTCTTCAGATTGGGACATGATGTGTTGCTTTTTGAGATCTTTAAGCCTACTTCATGTTTTCAGGCAGGTTCTTTTTAAGCAATTACTTGATTCTACAAAACTGGCAGTGATCAGGTCTGGGCATGTGAAATTTAACTGAAGAATACAGTTAATTCATTAATATAAGAGCGAAGATTAGTTTTTCACTCTGGGGATGCTTGGTTTGGACATATTTTTCCCCTAATAAATGAAATGATCTTTTGGAAACTGGATATTGTATTTACTCAAAATTTGATATGAAATATTCCAAATAAATATAATATTCCAAATAAAGAAAGGGTTCTTTGGGCTGCACCACTACAATGTTTACTTCAGCGGAGCAATAATTTGGTGGGTACTCACTTGGTTGTAATTTTAAAAGTCAGTGCCTTGCAAAAAGTAGTCACCCCTTGAGTTTTTTTTTTTGTTTTGCCATATTAAAACTACAAATTTCCTTGTGTTTTATTGGACTTTTGTGTCATAGAGAGGATAACTGTAAAGTGAACGTAAAACAGTTCATGGTTTTCAACATTTGATAAACAAATAAGACAAATTAAAATCTGAAAAAGACTGGCATACATTTGTACTGAACACTCTGATACCCCTATTCAGTGCAAAAGAGGTACCTTCAGAAATCACCTAATTAGTAAATAGGTCCATCCGTGAGTAACTAATCTCAGTGTAAATGCAGCTGTTCTGCAAATGCCTCAGAGGTTTGGTAAAATAATATTGGTATCATGCAATTTATAGAAATACACCAGACAGGTGATGGATATACTTGTGGACAAGTGTAACAAGGGGGTTGGGTTGTGAAACAGGATGACTGTTCAATCCATCATGCAAAATGGAAAGAAAATGGTGCAACACCAAGTCATATCTACTTAAACTGATAGGTAGAGCATTAATTAGAGAAGCAGCCAAGAGGCCCATGCTAACTCTTGAGGAGCTGCAGAGCTGCCCCACCTGTTTCAAAGCTCATGAGAATCAGATGACAGAACAACTACTGGTTGTGTACTCCAAGTATATGTTCATCATAGAAGAGTGAAAGGGTGAAGATCATTGTTGAAAGAAAGCCAGAAAAAGTGTCTTTTTGTAGTGACCACAAGCCATATAGGGGACACAGCAAACGTGTAGTCGAATGTGCTCTGTTTAAATAAGACCAAAATAACTTAACGTATAGGTCTACATGAACACTGCTATTTGTGTTAGAAGACTGACACTGCAATTCCCACTGAATACACCAACCCTAATTACTTCTATCCAATATGACTGAGATTCAGCTGTTTTGTCAAGAAGAATAGGGAAAAATTTAAGTCTCTAGTTCCCTCATTTATGAATTTTACATATGGCAGGAAACAATGGTGCAGAGTCATTATCACATTCATTTCGATGATGTATCAGTTTGGATATGAGCCAGGCTTCATGTAAGTCAGTTTAAGTATTGTGGGATTTGTAGTAGAGGAAATAATGGTCTCTTGGAGAAATAGTGCAAACAGCCTAAGGGTTCAGAGTATGTTTTTATTGTGAGATTACTTCATGATTTTGTTCATGAATTATACTTTTTCTCTTACTTGGTTTCTTGCAGCTCAAACCTGGGTTACGTGGTTTGAACTGATTATTTTGTGATCAAATGCTATAATGTTAATTTGGTCTTCATAAGCATGTCATTATGGATTTATGCCAAAATCTAGAACTTAATTTGAAGAAGGAAAACCCACAGCTCCAAAGTCATAACATAGCACATTCTCTCCACGCCAGGGTTTTTGGATGGCAGGACATGTCAACAGGGGATCAGAGAACGGCGTATTTGAACTGAGACCACCAGAGAGAGCTACTTCGAGGTACTGAAGGAGACATTAGTCTGTGTTTGAACAACTAGAGGAACTCTGCACCATTATGGCCAGTGAAATTGTGCACAATTCTGCACTGGACAGATGGGTTTACAAGCTACTCTGAAGTGCGATGAACTGATATGGGTCTGAGAGCTGCCAGAGGGAGACAGTACTTGTTTTTAGCAAGTATGCTACTAAAATGCCAAGACATTACCCAAAATCTATGAAAACTTTATAGTTATTTATGATCTGTTTTGGGTTCTATACATGTTTTGATGTGTCAGTAATCTTTGTGATCTTTTGTGATGCTTTCATTTAAGTCTAAGATAAAATGTCTTTTTTTAGGCTTTGATTTATCCAAGCCTTAGTAGTCTTACTAAGGCTTGGATAGCCTGAAAATATAAATAAAGAGGTGAATAAAGATGTTTTTTTCCAACCGCCACATTTATGGACACCAGTTTTGGATAAATGAGACCCTATATCTGTAAAGGTGCAAGAGATAGTTCCCAAAAGATTTGCAGTTATATTTATAGTAAAACTTAGCTCTACAATGAATTATAAGCTAAATGCAACACTTTCCACACCTTTTAGATTTTTATTTGTAAAAAAAATGTCAAAAAGCATGTTCCATTTTATTTTCACCTCATATTTATTCGCTATTTTGTGTTGGTCCAATAACATACATTAAAGTTTGTGGTTGTAACATGACAAAATGTGAAAAATATTCAGTGGGCTATGAATCATTTTGCATGGCCTGTGAGTGTTGAAACATTTTATGCCCAGGAAAAAAAAAAACTGTTTTTCAGTTTACCATTTGTGCAGATGGATCTTCAATTATACTAGCCCTTCATAACAACGTACCCTTTTCTTCAAACCTGGTTATCCAAACTAGACATATAATCTGGGACTCCAAGGACTGGATCATTTGTTGCCTATTTTTGGTTATTTTGAAATGTGTTGAACAAAGAATGTAACAATATGCAGAGCAATGACATTGGGGTTAAAATGACCAATCACAGAAAAGAATTGAGGTGAGTCCATTGTTAAAAAGAATTTTTAGAGTTTTTTGATCACAGGCAGGGCCAAGCAGAGACCAATAAAGGGGTAGGTGCTCAAAGTAAAAAAAGGGCACATATAGCCGGATTCAAGGGCGAAACATTAGCAAGAATTTAACCCAGCTTGTACAGTTCGATGTACTTTAATATATTTCAAATAGTAGGCAAGGAGATATTCAATTTAATCAAATCTAGGGAAATATTTTATTGTGATCAGAATTTCATCCTCCAGGACATCTTTCATCATAGGGAAGGATTGAAATATTCATATGGAAATTATGTAAATTAGAGGGCTAGACCACGGAACCATTTAGTTTTTACACAGTTGTGCTGTTAAAAATATAAACAGAGGGTGCCTAATGCAACCTTTTAGTGTACTGTAATAAAGGCCCTAATAATAAATGATGTTCTGACTTACAGTGGAGGTGAAGATGGTCAGGTGCACAAACTTTAACATGGAACTGAAGACAATAAAACGAAAGTGAGTTGTTCACACATATTATCTAAATGTTACAGCCTGCTGACGCTGCTAACTGACCACCGCATTTTAGGTTAAATATCTTCTATTTATGATTGTGTTTTGTGATTAAATTGCATTTTCTTCTTTCCCTCTTATTATTTTCTTCTCTCTTGTCCTAACTGTCTAATCCTCCCTGTGTTGAGTGTAGCTCGGTGTGTCTTGTTATGTCTGTTTCCATCTCATCTGATCTATCACTTCACTTCTAGAGGTAAGAAATTAGCTATAAATTAATCTACATTTAACTACAGTACATCTTAACATAATTATTTACTCTTAAACTGGTTGCTTGTAAAATTGAAAATGAGTTTACTACCAAACAGCTATGTGTTGAATTTATAAAACCATACTATTTTTTCTTACATATTGTACTCTTTCTAACCCAGTTGGTTAACAATCCACTACCATAGGCTGCTTCAAGCGGCTACTCCCTTGTTTGTTTTAGACGTGTTTCTTTACAAGGCATCTTTGAACTAAAACAAACCCGGTATGAATTATCTAAAAAAATTAAAAAATGCACTACCTGTTTTTTTTTCTCCTTGTACTAAACAAAAATTATTTTTCAGTCAATAGCTCAAGTTATTTTAGAGAAAATTACACATTGAGAGCCTCTGCAGGCTGTATTGTAAGGATTTTTGTTTTGAGTCTGGGTCTTGTTTATTTTAATTTTAATAATCTTACACTTTCATGGGACAGCGGCGCTTTCATTGGTCAAGACATACATGTATTATCTATGCAGAACTATTATCTATCAGGAATAATGTGAGGGAGCTAATGTTTTATTTCCAAATTTACAATTTATTTACAGCTAATTTTATTTTTCAGTCCAAATAATTGAAGCCAGCTCCTGATTGCTGCTTGTTGTTCTCATACTTTCTGGTTGTGTATTTATGAGGCAGGGTGTGCTTTATCAGCATCCATGTGTGATACAATGATAGAGGCTCATGTCGCTTATATGTTTTTTAAACAGTTTCACAAAATCAGGTAATGCAGCTTTAATATATAAATGTAGTCAGAGACACAGACAAACATTATTTTTAAAATTCACCCACTGCTATCTAATCAAGTTCCTAGAAATGAGTCATTATAAATGTCCTGAAAATAAAAAAGAATAAAAATATATTTTATAAGTCAAGTCAAGTTTATTTATATAGTGCTTTTCAGCAACAAGGCACTCAAGGCGCTGTACATAAGGAAAAACATTACAATAATACAGAAAATCAAACAACAGAGGTCATTACAAAAATAAAGAGAATAGAATGATGGATAAGAAATCGACAGGAAAATTGGACTGAAAACTTAACTAATAATGTTAAGATAACACATTCAAAGGCCACTCTAAACAAATACGTTTTTAATCTTGATTTAAAGCAATTTAGGGATTCGGCGCTTTTAGTTTTCTGGGAGTTTATTCCAGATTTGGGGAGCATAAGAACTAAAAGCTGCTTTTCCGTGTTGGGTTCTGGTTCTGGGTATGCAGAGTAGATTTGAGCCAGAAGACCTGAGATGTCTGGGTGGTTGATACACTGACAACAACTCTGTAATGTATTTTGGAGCTAACCCATTCAGTGACTTATAGACTAACAGAAGTATTTTAAAGTCTATTCTCTGAGCTACAGGGAGTCAGTATAGGGACTTTAGAACCGGGGTGATGTGCTCCACTTTCTTAGTTCTAGTGAGGACGTGGACAGCAGCGTTCTGGATCAACTGCAGCTGTCTGATCGACTTTTTAGGCAGACCTGTGAAGACACCGTTGCAGTAATCAATTCTACTAAAGATGAACGCATGAATTAGTTTTTCAAGGTTCTGCTGAGACATCAGTCCTTTAATCCTGGAGATGTTCTTTAGGTGATAGAAGGCTGACCTTGTTACTGTCTTTATGTGCCTCTGAAGGTTCAGGTCTGAGTCCATCACTACACCCAGATTTCGAGCCTGACTGGTGGTTTCTAGCTGACAGGCAAAGCTTTCTTAAAGAAAGCTGTGGGTAAAACATCAAGGCAGCAGGAAGAAAAGCTTAGTTGGTGTACGATTTCTTCTAAGTTTTTGTAGGTAATTTGGTGAAATTGCGAAATTTTGTCAAAATCAGTTCTAGTTGGAGACAACTTTGGTTCTGGAGTTGATGTGGATGTGCTGACTGCCCCTCTGATCTTTGGGGTTTTTTTCAGTGAAGAAGTTAGCAAATTCATTGCAGGCCCTGGTAGAGTGGAGTTCAGATGCTACAGTTACAGGAGGGTTTGTTAACCTGTCTTTCGTCACCTGTGTTCGGCTTTTCGACACTCCTTTTTTTCACTTCTGACTGGTGGAGCACTTCTCCACGGAGACATGTTCTTCCCAGAAACGACTTTCACTTTAATTGGAGCAATTGAATCAATGATGTCCGAGATTTTAAATAAAATCATATCTTATTAAATGGAAACATAAAAACCTACATTACTAGTTCAGTAGACAAATTCTGACAGAAATGTGATATAATAGAATAAATGCATTTTCATTGGCCCCCATAAAGGTTAACTATATATAAATTGTAGCATCAATGCATCTCATCATCACACATCTCCTCATAGTAGCTTTTACACCAATATTATCATAATATTGAGTGAGAGCAGCTGTTATCACTAAAGGAAAGAGGCAAAGTCTTTAGCTAGCAGCTAGCTCATGATACAAGAATGAGCTACTGTCTGAGTGATAAAACCTAAATGGTGAGATAATAATAGCTTCTCCTCACCTGTCTCTTCCCGCTCAGAGAGCCAGAGCCCTCTTCTTTCCTCCCTCTGCATGTGTGTTGTGTTTCAGCCCCTCTCTGCTCAATCTGTTCATGATGAAGCAGAAACGATACAAAGTTGTTGATACAAGTACAAGTACCCACATATTATAATTTCAGTCATTTACCGGTTTACTGACCAACAACTTTCCAGGAATCTGGACCAAAAGCAAAATATTCCAGGCTCCATAGTCTGCTTCTGTATCTCACTGTGAGAGGGGTAGTTAAAGGTATTAGGGTGATTAGAGGTGATTAGGGGGCGCTTTAATGTCATCTCTCTTATGAAATAACATTAAATAACATTATTAATACATGTTTTCAGTAGGTGTCAGAGGAGGGCCTATGGGAATGAATAAATAACACACACACACACACACACACACACACGTGCCTGATCACAGATATGTCATTTTAGTCAGATACATTTTTATAAAACTTTCTCTGCAGAAGCAATGGGTCGTAATGTCAGTCTGGAACTAGTTCTGGACAAGTTATAGGCTCTGGGAAAACCCTAAATTGCTACTTTCAACATAGCATAGTCACCAGTAGGAGCTTCTGGTTCTCTGCAGAATCTCCCGCAGGACAAGATTACAAAAGGGGAGAGCCCAGGAGGCAAAAACAATTTAACAAAATAATACCACCAAAGAAGAAAGAGGAGGGGCTTCTTATCCTAAAGTCACAAGCTTGCAAAAATGGCAGTCGTTTCCATAGTGTATACAGTCAGGTATAAAAACTATCTTAGTAACTAAAGACATTTTGTGTAATTAGAGCCACCGTCGCCTTGTTCGAACCCCCACCTAGTTGTTGATTTGATTCAAGGTGAAGTTAAAGATGAGGTAGAATGGACCATATTATCAAATAAAGATTGGGGATGCTCATAGGCTGCATACTTTTGTATTAAGGTTACCTGGACTGTTTTATTTTTTATAGCTTAGTAAAGATTTGTTTGTTTTTATTTTAATTATACAGAACATTTGTCACTTTATAGGTGGGGAAATCTTCTATTTAACAGAGGTGAGCACACTTAGATTCACCATACATTCAAATTTATGTAATTCTCTCTGTAATGGTCAAGGAGTAGCAAGACAGTCGGTTTAAATGTGAGTCTCGGTTTTGCAAACACATTCCTCTGAAGGTCAGATTTAATTGTGTCTCAGGGAGAAGTGTCTAGCTATCTTTTCATGTTCTTCTGACCTGGACACTAATGGCTGTCGTGGGCAGCGCTGCTGGTAAACTGGGCAAAAGGCAGATTTGCAGGAAATGATCCGCGGGGGTTGTGTTCCTCTGATGATTAATAAAGGAGTCTGCAAATCAGATGTCACACTCTGAAAAATGTTTTCTGGCCCTATAAGCTGCTTGTGGCATGAAAGATAAATATACTGTGGGGCATGACTAAGCTTTTGCAGGAGAAGCACAAATAAAAACAGTTTCTATGAAATTACAACAGACCTTATATTTTCAGCTTTTGAAGAAGAAAAAAGAATAAGGCTTTTATTTGGAAATGATGTCGCTTTTTTCACTGCATATTAAAAGAACTTTCAACATAGAAAGTACATAAATTAGTACATAAAATGAATAGCTCGCATTTAAAGAAATAGTATTTTAACTTGGTCTTAAATTATTATTTTTAGTTATTTAAAAACAGGTTTACTGTATTGCATAAGTATTATGTAGGAATGCTTTAAAGTAATTAAATGAAAACCAAGTGAGGTGGACGCTAATATGATGGAAACCTCCATGCAAAAGTATTGAATGCTGCTTAAACAGTAGGACTAACAGTCTAGAAATGATTAAATTGGTTATATATTCACCAGTGGGATATTTTACTGCCTTCTGCATTAAAATGCCCACTTTTCCTTTTATAACATGTTTAACAAGGCAATAAATTAAAGAATGTATTGCAAATTTACAATGCTCTTAGTGTTGTTGCTTTTAATTTATTTCAGTGTCCAGTAATAAAGAATGTGTTGCACAAGAAAAACAGATGCAGTACAGTGGTGGTTTAATGTCCTAACTCTGTCTGCCTACATTTTCTCTGTGGCCATTTGACTGTTGACGCTTTCCCTTGTCCAGGGTACATGCATTGTATGTGTCTAGTAGCAGCTCGAATGGGCTTAAAGTCAGAGCAACAGCAGCTTCATTGCACAGCCGCATCCATGCTCAGCCATTAAAAAGTGATGGTTCACAGCTGCAGGCTGATCCCAAGGTAACAGTTGCAATTACTGCTCCAACCTGCTTCCATCAACTGCTGCATCTGTCAGTGGGAGTTCAGGTCCATTGGTTTCAAGATTTGTGTCAGAGCAGACCCAGCTAAGGGTGTGTTGATCCAAGATGTAGTCACAACAGATCTCGCCATTCAGAACAGATAACCAAAATCAGACTCTTTACAACATGTTATTCCTGTCAGGTTTTATTTGCTGTAGTTTCTTTTATGAGATCTGTATGATGTTAAACATACATTCTTTCGCTTGCTTGCCTATGTTTATCTTAAGAACTGTTGTCATGTGGAGACAGCTGGGTCTTCCTACAGAAAATTTTACCACAACTCACATCAAAACTGGACATTGAATGGACGAAGCAGACTAACAATAAGTTATTGTCATGATTTGAAGATGTTTGAGTTTTGCTTTAGGTCTTGCCTCTGATCATGATTGTCTATGTTTTCCAAGCAGTACTTATGTTGCCTCTTGTGTTCTGCAACTTTTGTAAGAGTTTCCTTTGGTTAGATTTTGCCCTTGGATTTTTGTTTAGTTCCATTAATGTTTTGTTTTTACTCTGCCACTACCATTGTAATCAAACTGCGCCGTGCCAATCAGTCTCCTTGTTTTCACCTGTGCTATCCACCTTTCATACCCCTTTGTTCTGTTTACTCCTTGCTGGAGAATGCTGTTTTTCATGCCTGTTCATGTCCTCGACTTTTTGCTGTGTCATGCCATGCCATGCCATGCCTGTCCATCGACTGTTCCACCCATGCTATGTCTGCCCATGTTTTTGTCTGCCTCTGCCACCTCCTACTAGCTGTGAGTATTCATTTTCTTAATTAAATCTTTTTACTCACTGAGCTGCTCCTGCCTGTTTGTCTGTGTTTGGGTCCTACTCCAAAGCAACTTTGTGACAGTTCTGACTTTACCTGAATTGAGATCCTATGAAATGAAACAGAACATGTGCCCCAAAGAATATGCTAGTAAAATTGTGGAGGATTTGAAGATACACAATCTAAACCATGTTACAGCTAAAGAGTCTGCATTGATATATTTGTTTGCATGGAAGAATGGAGGTTTTTCCACCGTATGAGCAACTATAGGGTTACAGAAGTGCTGGTTTAATTGGATTAATTAAACACGTTATTTTTCATTTCCTCTCTTTCTAATGGTGTTCCTTTACTTGAACTCTAAAAGCTTCATATCTATCATCATTACCTTGAACCAGCCTGGAGCAGAGATCATATAGTGCCTTACAAAAGTGTTCATACTCCCTGATCATCTTCTCATTTCAACCACAAACTTCAATGTATTTTATTGGGACTGCATGTGATAGACCAATAAACAGTGACACATAATTGTGAAGTGGAAAAAAAGCAATAAAAAGATATATTTTTACTAATTAAAATCTGATAGGTGTGGTGTACATTTGTATGGAGCCCCATTTACTCTGTCGCCCTTAATCTTTATGGGGTGTTCGGCTCTGTGGGACCCATTTTAATTTTTTCAAACAAAAATAATACAATAGATAATATATTCTAATCCAGATTCATCCTCCTCTGTCATACCAGCTTGTGTTTTGAGTTCTTGAGTTTGTGTTTTTGTTATATTGCCTGGTCTAGTCCTTTGTTTTCTGTCTCCCGGCACCCCAAGCCAACACCGGTTCTCTGTTTTCCCCTGATTGTCTGGTCACATGTGTCATTGGTTCTCCCTGCTGTTCAGTTATGTATTTAAACCCGTTTGTTTCCTTTGTTCCCCGCTGGTTCCATGTGTGTGTTTGTGTGTGTTGTGTTCATGCTTGCTACCCTGTCTGTATCCTGCAATGAACATTAAAGACTCGTCTTACCTGCAAACCTTGAGCTTCAGGAGTTCTTCTCTGCACATTGGTCCATCACAAAACTGTACTGTATATATATATATATATATATACAGTACAGACCAAAAGTTTGGAAACACCTTCTCATTCAAAGAGTTGTCCTTATTTTCATGACTATGAATATTGTAGCTTCACACTGAAGGCATCAAAACTATGAATTAACACGTGGAATTACATACTGAACAAAAAAGTGTGAAAAACTGAAAATATGTCTTATATTCTAGGTTCTACAAAGTAGCCACCTTTTGCTTTGATTACTGCTACGCACACTCTTGGCATTATGTTGATGAGCTTCAAGAGGTAGTCACCTGAAATGGTTTTCACTTCACAGGTGTGCCCTTTTTCAGGTTTAATAAAGGGGGATTTCAGACCTTAAAAAAGGGGGTTTGGGAACCATCAGGTTTGTTGTGCAGGAGGGGGGAACAGTACACAGCTGATAGTCCTACTGAATAGACTGTTAGAATTTGTATTATGGCAAAAAAAAATCAGCTAAGTAAAAAAAAACGAGTGGCATCATTACTTTAAAAAATGAAGAGTCAGTCCGAAAAATTGGGAAAACTTTGAAAGGTCCCCAAGTGCAGTCGCAAAACCATCAAGCGCTACAAAGAATCTGGCTCACATGAGGACCGCCCCAGGAAAGGAACAAGAGTCACCTCTGCTGGGGAATAAGTTTCTGAGTCACCAGCTTCAGAAGTCACAGGTTACAGCAGCTCAGATTAGAGAACAGGTCAATGCCAACAGAGTTTCTAGCAGCAGACACATCTCTAGAAAAACTGTTAAGGGAGACTGTGTGAATCAGGGCCTCATGGTAAAATAGCTGCTAGGAAAACAGTGCTGAGGACAGACAACAAGCAGAAGAGACTTGTTTGGGCTAAAGAACAAAAGGGAATGGACATTAGACCATTGGAAATCTGTGCTTTGGTCTGATGAGTCCAAGTTGAGATCTTTGGTTCCAAAACCCCGTGTCTTTGTGCGGCGCAGAAGAAACGGGGGAACAGGAAGGGAGGAAGGGAGGGTGAGGGGGGGGGGCGGTGACACTGTTTGGGGTTTTTTTCAAAAAAAGACTCAAACCCGCATGGCTACCACAGCATCTTGCAGCGGCATGTTTCCCCCACCGTTTGCATTTTGTTGGACCATTATTTTTTTTTAACAGGACAAGACCCCAAAAACCCCCAGGCTGTGTAAGGGCCATTTGACCAAAAGGAGAGTGATGGGGGGCTGCGAAAAGGGACCTGGCCCCACCCCCGGACCTGAACCCCAATGGAGATGGTTTGGGGTGAGCTGGGGAGCAGAGTGAAGGCAAAAGGGCCAAAAGTGCTAAACATCTCTGGGAACTCCTCAAGACTGTTGAAAACCCTTTCAGGTGACTACCTCTTGAAGCTCATCAACAGAATGCCAAGAGTGTGCGTAGCAGTAATCAAAGCAAAAGGTGGCTACTTTGAAGAAAATTAGAAAAAAAATATTTTCAGTTTTTTTTTTTTTTTTTTCCCCCCCCCCCCTTTTTGCTCAGTATGTAATTCCACATGTGTTAATTAATAGTGTGTAGCTACAATATTCATAGTCAGAAAATAAAGAAAACTCTTTGAATGAGAAGGTGTGTCCAAACTTTTGGTCTGTACTGTATATATATATATATATATATTTTATATATATTCGTACTCGTAATCGTCGTCTTCCGCTTATCCGGAAAAACGGGTCGCGGGGGCGCAGACTCAGGGAGAGACCGCCCAGAAAAAAAACCCCCCCTCCCCTCTCCCCCAGACACCTCCTCCAGCTCCTCCCCGGGGGGAGCCCCAGGCGTTCCCAGGCCAGCCGAGAGACATAGTCCCTCCAGCGTATCCTGGGCCGTCCCCTGGGCCTCCTCTCCCCGGGGGGACGTGCCTGGAAAACCCCCGGGAAGGCGTCCAGGGGGGCATCCGGTATAGATGCCCGAGCCACCTCAACTGGCTTCTCTCGATGTGGGGGGGGAGCAGCGGCTCTACTCCTAGCCCCCCCCCGAAGGGTGAGCTCCTCACCCTATCTCTAAGGGAGTGCCCGGGGGCCACCCTACGGAGGAAGCTCATTTCAGCCGCTTGTATCGGGATCTCGTTCTTTTGGTCATGACCCAAATTCATGGCCATAGGTGAGGGCAGGAACGTAGACCGACTGGTAAATTTTAGAGCTTCGCTTTCGGCTCAGCTCTCTCTTCACCACAACGGACCCGGGAAAAGCGCCCCCCTTACTGCGGCAGCCGCACCGATCTGTCTGTCGATCTCCCGCTCCATTCTTCCCTCACTCGTGAACAAAACCCCGAGATACTTGAAGTCCTCCACTTGAGGAGGAACTCCCCTCCAACCTGAAGAGGACAAGCCCCCCTTTTCCGGTTGAGTACCATGGCCTCTGACTTGGAGGATCTGATCTTCATCCCAGCCGCTTCACACTCGGCTGCGAACCCCCCCAGCGCATGCTGTAGGTCTTGGCTAGAGGGGGCCAGCAGGGGACCACGTCATCTGCAAAAAGAAGAGACAAAAATCCCTGGTCCCCCAAACCAACCCCCCTCCGTCCCTTGGCTGCATCTAGAAATCCTGTCCATAAAAAGTTATGAACAGGACCCCGGGGCAAAGGGCAGCCCTGCCGGAGTCCAAATGCCGGGAAAAAGCGACTTAGTGCCGGCAATGCGGGACCAAAACTCCTGCTCCGCTCGTAAGGGGCCGAATGGCCCCTAAAAAAGGGGGCCCCCGATTTTTCCATACTCCTGGAGCAACCCCCCACAAGGCATCATGAGGGGCACAGTCGAATGCCTTCTCCCTACAAAAAAATGTGAAAAGGGTTGGGCAAAATCCCATGACCCCCCAGTACCCTGTAGAGGGTTTATAGAGCTGGTCCAGTGTTTTCCACGGCCGGGACGAAAAACCACACTGCTCCTCCTGAAGCCGAGGTTCGACTATCGGGCCGGACTCTCCTCTCCAATACCCTGGCGTAGGCCTACCAGGGAGGCTGAGGGGTTGATCCCCTGTAGTTGGGAACACACCCTCCCGGTCACCCCCTTTTTTGAAGGAGGACCACCACCCAGTCTGCAGTCCAGAGGCACTGTCCCCCACCGCCATGCAATGTTGAAGGGCGTGTCACCATGACAGCCCCACAACATCCAGAGATTTTAGTATCGGGGCGGATCTCATCCACCCCCAAGCCTTGCCACCTCGGTGACTTCAGCCTGGGTGATGAAAGAGTCCAGCCCCAGTCCCCCGCCTCTTTTTCCACAGGGAAAAGCGTGATGGCAGAATTGAGGGAATCCCAAAGTACTCCTTCCACCGCCCGATAATGTCCCCAGTCGAGGTCAGGGTTGGCCCCACGGTACCCCTCAGCCGCCTCAGGAGTCCCCAAAGCCACCACAGGCGATAGGACTCCTTCTTCAGCTTGACAGCATCCCTTACTGCCGGTGTCCACCACCGGGTTCTGGGATTGCCGCCGGACAAGCACCGCAACCCTTACGGCCGCAGCTACAGGCAGAGCATTGACAATAGATCAGGGGAAAATGGTCCCCCTCGGACTCTATGTCTCCAACTCCCCCAGAATCTGGTCAAAAACTCTGCCGGAGGGGGAGTTGAATACATCCCTGGCCGGGGCCCGCCAGGCGGTTCCCCGAACCCTCACTATGCGCTTGGGCCTGCCAAGTCTTTTGGCTTTCTCCTCCTACAGCGGATCCAACTCACCACCAGGTGGTGATCAGTGGACAGCTCAGCCCCTCTCTTCACCCGAGTGTCCAAAACATGCGGCCGAAGGTCTGATGATACGACAACAAAGTCGATCATTGACCTCCTGCCTAGGGTGTCCTGGTGCCAAGTGCACTGATGGACACCCTTATGCTTGAACATGGTGTTTATTATGGACAATCCGTGACTAGCTCAGAAGTCCAATAACAAAACACCACTCGGATTCAGATCGGTAGGCCATTCCTCCCGATCACGCCTCTCCAGGTGTCACTGTTGTTTCCCACGTGGGCGTTGAAGTCCCCCAGCAGAATAATGGAGTCCCCGGGAGGGGCACTATCCAGCACCCCCGACAGGGACACCAAGAAGGCCGGGTACTCCGCACTACCGCTCGGCCCGTAGGCCGAAACGACAGTCAGAGACCTATCCCCGACCCGAAGGCGCAGGGATGCGACCCTCTCTTCCACCGGGGTAAACCCCAACACAAGACGGCTGAGCTGGGGGGCAACAAGCAAACCCACCCCAGCCCCCCGCCTCTCTCCGTGGGCCACTCCAGAGTAGAGGAGACTCCAGCCCCTCACAAGGAGATGGGTTCCAGAGCCCACGCTGTGCGTGGAGGCGAGCCCGACTATTTCTAGTCGATATCTCTCGACCTCCCGCACAAGCTCAGGCTCCTTCCCCCCCAGCGAGGTAACATTCCACGTCCCTAGAGCCAGCCTAAGCATCTGGAGATCGGGCCACTGAGGTCTCCACCTTCGTCTGCCACCCAATCCTCTTTGCACCAGTCCCTCACGGTTCCCCCTGCAGGTGGTGGGCCCACTGGGGGATGGCCTCGCGTCTCTCGTTCGGGCTTGGTCCAGCCGGGTCCCGCGAGGAGCAACCCGGCCACCAGGCGCTCTCCGACGAGTTCCGACCCCAGGCCTGGCTCCAGGGTGGGACCCCGGCTCCGCCGTACCGGGCGACGTCACGTGCCTCGATATACTTGTCCTCATGAAGGATTCTTGAACCGCTCTTTGTCTGACCCATCACCTAGAGCCTGTTTGCCATGGGAGACCCTACCAGGGGCATTTAAGCCCCAGACAACATAGCCTCTAGGATCATTTGAACACTCAAACCCCTCCACCACGTTAAGGTGGCGGTTCAAGGAGGGGTATATATATATATGTATGTGTAGCATGCTATATATATGTATGTATATATATATATATATATATATGTATGCTTATTTGTGTTTATATATATATGTAATATATATATATATATATATATATATTATATATATAATAAATATATATATCTCATTATATATCCTCTTAAATTGTATTATTATGCATTTTATCATCTAACACTTTAAACATGTAAAGCACCAGTTGGAGAGCTGTAAAGTGCTATATAAATAAACTTTGATTGGTTAATTACTCTTTTCTCTGTGACAAATGGACATCCAGTCTACTCATAAGCAGTTTATGTCCAAGTGTGACGCACTTTGAATGGGTATCGGCTGAATCTTCAAAGGCGTTCTCATATTGTATGAGATATATGACTGGCTTCCTTTATTCTAAGAGGAAGAGAGGAATTTTGTGTTTGGAGATAGAGGTTGAAAGTAACATGGATGATGAGGTCTTCTTTACATTGGTCTCTATTTCTATTAAAGAAGAGGCAAATCCATGCAGTTTGGTTAATGGCTGAAAGAAAAAGAATGAATCCAAGTGGCTGGAATTGATTTTCTCTACAGGAGGCAGCAGGGATTTGCACTTGGCTCCTAAATAAGAACTTCAGGAAGCTGTAATGAACAAACAGCAGACCTGTTGTTCTTCCACTCCAATGAAAATAAATTTGGGACTTTTAGATGCCAGATGAGTTTATAGAAGTAATCAGATTCAGATCCAATAATCCTATTTTAAATCCAAGGAGGAAATGATTTGCTTCAGTGCTCCAGAAAAATCAGTTTTTTAATGCAGAACAAAACTAATCCATAAATGTTTTGCTTTTAGAGTAAACTGGTGTTGTTTTTTTATCCGGATGTCAAAGAAGGGTTTAAAAAATCCTTATCCTGGACCAGAATATTGCCAAAAGAGTTTGATGAAAATTTGAGGAAGAGATCTTGTTTCTAGATTTTTTGCTTCTCTTCATTGACTCATTTCATCCAAAATAAAACCTCAAATTGGTTTTCTGTCATGTAAAGCTCTTGATGACCTAGCTCCAATCCTTTTATATGAATTGTGCTCAGACTGATAGTTACTAAGCAATAGAAATGGTCTTCATATGGTCCAACTTAATATTGTCCTACATCCAGCTTATGCAGACAATTACATGGGTCATTATGAAGTGTCCCATCTGGAGGCCCAGCTTAAGTTTCCTACCCATTATGTCATTAGGCCCACTCGGCCCAGTGATGTGATGTTAAATAACCCATGTTTTCTTTTAGTTTGCCAACAAAACACACTTTTAGTTAACATTTGATTCAGCATTGCAATATCATACTATACCCCTCTAACAATAGGTTTGCTGTACAAATGAGTAAACATTGTATTTCTCCATTATTCTCTCATCTTCCTAACACTGTTAAATGAAATAACATGTTCATTTGGTTTATGTCATTTGAACCAAATCAGTGAACTGAGGACTAGTTCCCTGAAATCCATACCAAAGTCATTTTTTCAACAATAAAAGCACTTTTAGAGTGTTTTGAGTTCTTTGCAGACGTTTGTGTCGCAACGTGAGAATTAAATTGTTGGATGATGTCACAACTGAGAGCCATTTTCATTTTAGAGTTCATTCAAAGAGAAGTTTATTGCATCTATGATTCTTCATTGGAAACACGGCTGAAGCTGTAGGTCCATCAAAGTGTGTGTATTAAGGTTGCAAATCAGCGAGTGCAGCCTCCACACGGCACATTAAGCAGGAGATTAAGAAAACGCCACCAGCTGCACTAAAAACTTGCATCCTGCAGGGAATTGATCAGCGATTTGTCACTAAAAGCCAGGTTTCCAGGCCCCATTAAGGGTAAACTCATCTCTCTGTTTATTGGAAAGGATAAATCAGCTGTAGAGTCCCAGAGCAGCTTCTCACTGTGCAAACAGATTCCCAACTTTTATTATTTTGTCTTATCATCATTTTTCACTTCCTTTACTATGTCTTTACTTTGTCAAATCAGATACATTCACATTTATGAGCCAGCTTTGCTCTCATAATATGTTCCTGCTGGTGTCTGTGCTGGCTGACGTTTAGAGAAGAACAGAGGCATTTAAACCGCCCAGGGTGAATTTCTGGAACTGCAAATGACAAAATGATAACCTTTCCAGCACTTAATTATGCAGATGTAACACTGCCCAACTAATAGTGTTTGCATGCTCATGATGGATATGGGTCATGATCCCTCATGTGCTGATGTACTAATATCTAAAGATCACATCCAGTGCTGCAAATTAATTTTCCTTTCTGGAGACATAACCTACAGCAAACCCTCCTAAAGTCGGCTATATTAGGCCAACGCGTCTGCTTTAATGACACTTTTATGATTGCTAATGGCACTAAGTGACTGAAAGATCATATGGCTGGGAAAGTCATAACTCTTGTGAAGAGGAGGGGGCAATAAAAACTTTTCTTCTCGTGAGAGAAGAGGAAGTTTTGACTGACTTGATGAAAAGTGCTGCAAAACCAACAAGTCTTCACACTCTGTGAAGCTCTTCAAACGTTTATTTACAACCAAAAACTTATACAAATGTATTTTACTCGGATTTTATGTGATAGAACGACATAAAGTACCACATAATTAAGAAATAGGAGGAGGCTGATATGTGGTTCTCAAATGTTTCTCGAAAAAATAAATAAGCTGAAAAACTATGGTGTGCGTATCCAGTTACCCCTAAATAAAATTCAGTGCAACCAATTGCCTTTAGAAGTCACCCAATTAGTAAACCGACAAATGACGTTTAATCTCACTGTAAATATAGCTCCTTTGTGAAGGTCTTAGGGATTTGTTTGAGAACATTAGAGAACAAACAGCATCATGAAGACAAAGAAATGCAGTAGTGGTGTGGTCAGGTGGACGAGGGAAAGTGGCAGCACCCCCTCATCAGCAGAGGTTAAGAGAGGTGAAACAGAGCCCAGCGGGCCTGAGCCTTATAAGTTTGAGCCGCTGGCTTAAGACGCTGCCATGGTAGTGGAGGAACAATTCCAACACCTGACTACCGGGGCATATTGGAGTGAGACAGTTTAATACCCGAACGCGGGGGCTGTGACGTAAGCATGTACCAAGCTGTACCGTTTGACCCAATAGGAAAATTCAACTGCAGTAACCATTATTCAACTCAAAGAGGGCAGCACGGTTTTAGGACAAATATTGCAAAATTAAACAAGTTTATGTGAAATTAAGAAAAATAGCACAGTTACATAAAGATAGCACCATTAAGGCCCAGTTTATACAGTTTACCTGTAAAAAAAAAAGTTGACTTGGGTGTTAGATCCTCTTTAATCAGAACAGCAGCCAAAAGAATCATGGAAACTTTTGAGTAGCTGCAGAGATCCTAAGCTAATGTAGGAGAATCTTTCCACAGGAGAACTGTAGTTCAGTGCTCCACAAATATGGCCTTAGTGAAATATTGACAAGAAGTAAGCGACTGTTGCAGAAAGCTCAAGGAAAGTTCTGTTTAGAGTTTGCCACAACCCATGTAGAGTTGGGGACACGGCAAACATGAGGAGGAGAAGAGACAGAAGTAGAACAGAATGCGAATGCACAACACACTTTACTTGCAAAAGGTACTGAAAAAAAAACAAAAAAGTTTGTGATTTTACCTTAAAAAAAGTGAAAAAGTTCACCTAGTAGCAATACTTTTGCAAGGCACTGTTTGTTTCTTTTATGCAAATTAGATATTAAAACTAAGGCTATGCAGAAATGAAAGAAAACATATTTTAAAATTTTACTGAAAAAGAACAGTAATAGACAGAGACCCGTTTAGATAAGAGCTTGCTTTAAAATACTAATCAAAAGTCAAACAGATGAAGACAGAAATGATAACATTCATATCAGAATCTGTCGCCACATCACCAGGAAGTCATTCTGACTTCCAGCTGGTGAAGGATGATGGTATTTGATGACCTTCCTGCTTAGACGCTTCCTGACTGAACGCTGCGAGGAACAGCATGTTCAGATCAAATGACACAGATAATATGTAAACTGAGGGTGAATTTACCTATGATAGATGCGGGGTGTTTATATTTACTCTACTGAACCGAGGAAATAATTTTTAGGCATCCATGACAAGCAAGTGACACTGTGCAGAGAAAATAGTGTACCAACATCCATAGAAAAGCAGGAAATTAACACCAAAATCCTCATTTCAACCCTAACTGATGGAGGGGACAGCTCTATCAGTACACTACAGAGTACTGATGGTCCTCAAATGTTGGTGCTGTAACCCTGATGCACAACAAAAAACATAAAAGATAAAACATTTCCATACTAAAGATAACAAGAAAAGGTGAAAGGTATACAAAGCCTTCTTTAATATCCTCAGGGGCGGTATTGTTATCCTGTAAAGACAACAAAGGTACAATTCAAAATCCTGCTGAGATATGGCTGCTAAATATAGAATTAAATCTTTGAATGTGTGTTTACCCCTATTTTTAATCCCATGAGTTGTTGTAGAAGCTCATGCCAGAAAATGATCTCTAATCTTTTCAGTGTTCATGTACCGATTCTCTGATGCACGGATGTTTTGTTTTCCGTGACGACATGTCTATAACCTTTTAAATTTATTTAAACTGGCAATCGCATTAACGAAGCAGTTTGCTGGTGCTAATTGCACGCTAACCAGATTTGCTGTATCTGTTTGCTCCTCACACCCTTGGCAGGAAGAGTTGCAGCCAAACTTACATGAGACTTGCAATCATTTAGATGACAATCCACATATGTGTAGACTACATCCAGAACAAGACGCACAAGATTGTAGAAGACAAGTGCTGCTTGCAACACACAGACTGCAAGAAATATTTCTCAGATTCAAAAAAAAGAAGTAGGGGAAATAAGCAACCTGCTTAGTAGGGGAAATAAGCAACCTCCTTTAAATCCTGCTGGATTTAAAGGAGGACGGGAAGATCACAGAAGGTACAATTCTTCCCATTTACCAGTAATGCCGGATATCGTGGCAAGTCATTTCTCTAGTGACAGAAAATCTAATCTTTGAAATGTTTGTGCGTAAAAATACACATAGAAATTAGGTTGTATGCACAAAGCTGATCAAAAAGCCAGGTGCAAATTGAATGGTTTGTGTAAAATCAACAACATTCATTAATATGCAAAACATAAGATAATGACCCATAAGAGCAAATTTATAGAAGGAGGATATGCAAATGAATTTCCTTACCACCCCCAACACCATTTATCAAACCTGAAACAGATTATGGGTGCTGTTTTTGCATCTATATTGAGCACGTTTGAAATGCAGGTACTAACTGCTACCACCAGAAGGAGGCATAGATCGAATGACAGACGAGGGAGAAATGGAGAATCTTCTGTACATGTGTCAACACATTTGGATTGTAAAAAATAACAAAATAATAAAAATAGATGAGAATATAGGATTATATGTAGGATTATCTAAGGTCTGATGTGGAGCCCATCACAACCAAAAGCCATGACACATCTCCTATGATAAAACTCCTTGCAACACTTTTTGTCTTGCGTCTGGATCATTCCAGTGCATCATTGCTGTCAGTGAGATCATCTGATGCAGAAGCACAAACCTGATCATGTGCCATGTGTGCGCACCAATGGCCCAATGGCAGTGGGCACTTGCCACTCTGGACACAGCTCTGCCCTCCTGCGCAATGGCCTGTAATCCATCATTGTGAATAAAGGCAAAGCAGGATGGAGTCTTTGCTTCACTTGGTCTGTCCTTACCACAAACATGAAGCATCTGGCCATAGACCATGCATAACTTCAAACTCAGCCTTTTGCATGGGCAATTAGGCACTCAGAGGCGCCCTGCACAAATGAACAGAGAAGGGAAATAATCTTGTCAGGGCAGAGGCTGCTATGAGAAACCTGCTGCTGTGAATAGGGAAACAAAGGTTAAAAAACTGTAACAGTCCAGAAAGGCAGAAGCAGAATGGAAAGAAGAAGAAAAAATTATGTAACTGGATCATTCATATTGATGCAGCACAACAACCCCTGCATGTTTCAAAGGCCAGAGCAGAGGATCTGTCCGCTGGAGGAACACTCTCCATGATGACAGCCAGTAGAACACGTATCTAAATAGGGCAGTCTGCACCTCTTTTGCGCCTGTTATCCATTGCGCACGCAATCTTCGTAGATCGCACAAAACACTGCCACTTGTGCAATTTGTTTTGCAGAAGCAAAGTAGAGCTCCATTTTTGGAATCTCTGAAGATTGCAGGTGTCAGGCCCAAAGTGTCCAAATGGTATATGTGTCATGGTTTTTGTCCTGTTCTAAACTAAACTAAAAAAAGTTTGACATTTGATATCCTTTAACTGACAGGTAGGGTTTAAAAGGGCCCTTCTCTGGGTTACTATTTGAAATTTAAGAAAAGATTGCGCATTAAATATTTTCTCTATAATTGTTACCCAGGGTAAAACCAGTGGCCTAAATGAAAAAAAGGTTTTAATTTTTATGTTGCTGGTTTGGTCATTATTCTTCTGTTTAACATCTCATTTAATTTCATAGGATTACAGCTGAGATTCATTGGATTAGATTTTTATTAGAATGAGATTAAGAAGCAAATTCCTAAACTATAATTTACTCTTTACTAATCTTTGTTAGGGGAGATGTCAGAGAAAAAAAAAACAATCACTACAGCTTTGTTGTGTCACTGTATCGGGATCAAGCTGTTTGTTTTACTCCTTCATGTTGCCTTTGAAAAAGGAGTCTGGATTTTTGGGCTATGTGGGGTTTATTACTGGGACATTATCTTCTTTCAACAAGCCCAGCAGCAGACCAACTTTACTGCTTTGACAATCACAATGCTCCCCCTTATCTAAACACGCATATGCAGGGTCAGTGGATTTCTTTGCATACTGGTGAATATGCTGAGCCTGTTGGATGAAAGGACGGCTATTTTATAAAGTTGCAGGGCTTCGTTTCACGATACAAGGCTGCTTCCTCCGCTGCAATTCGTGCCCTCGAGTGTGTTAAAGAGCGCCACTCATTAGGAGTGGCACAGCACAGCTCAGCACTCCTAACTAGTGTTAGAGGTCACTCAGAGACCTGACAGCGAGACAAAGGGAGGCAGCAGGATCAAAGGCATCTAGATCGAAGACAAATATCCAGGCAGGCACCGTTTGAAAGAAAGATGAGGGAGAGGGAGCCTGAGCAAACCTGTTTCTGCACTTTAATGGGGGGAAAAAAGCTTTTTGTGTATTCTTATCGTCTCATGTTGTAGCACATTTGACACTTCAAAGCCACAACAGCTACATTTTGTTGCACCATAATTGTAGCAGATGTTTTACATCACTTCAGTTATCTAAAGCACTTGACTAGTGCTAACAATCCATTTCAGTTTGATTTTCGTTATGGGAACAGTTAGCAAACTGGAAGGACAGATCTTCAGTTTGGTCATCTGCTGCATGAGAGAAACCACCTCAGAATGGAAAAGCTTTAAGCCACAACATGTCAACTTCTCTTTTAATCAGCAAAACTTTCCCACCTGATTGGAGACTAGACTTCAGACTCAATGTGGAGATAATTTTGCTCTCAGCATGAGCTCATGCAGAGACAGGAGGCTGCAACGAAAGAAGGTTAAACCACTAAGCAAGAAATCAGCACTAACAACAGTATAAAGAGAAAAAACAAGAACACTTTGAGTTCGTAGTGAGTTCAGTCTGCCTCTATCAGCCCAAACTGTCTCAGAAGTAGCCCGCTGGGGCCAGTACTTAGTATAACTACCTTTTGCTGCAGTTACAGCTGCAAACCTTTTGAGGTATGTCTCCATCAGCTTTGCACATCAATAGGCTAAAATTGTTGCCGATTCTCTTTGGTAAAGTATCTCAAACTCAGTTAGATTTTTAATGGAGACAGGCTGTAAACATCAAAGTCTTGGCACAGGCTTCTACTTTGATTTAGTTTTTATGTTGAGGTTGGTGTCCTGCTGGAAGGTGAACTTCCACTCGTACTCGTACTCATCGTCTTCCGCTTTATCTGGGACCGGGACGCAGGGGTAGCAAACTTAACAGAGATACAGCTCTCACAGAGACTTCTCTCTCTCCAGACATCTCCTCCAGCTTCTCCGGGGTAAGCCCAAGAGATTCCCAGGCCAGCTGAGACATGGTCCCTCCAGCATGTCCTGGGCCATCCCTTTTACATCGTCCCAGAGGGACATGCCTGGAACACCTCCCAGAGGAGGCATCCATGAGGCATCCAATAAAGTCGAGCCGCCTCAACTGACTCCTCTCGATGTTGAGGAGAAGTGACTCTACTCCTTGCCCTATCTCCAAGGGAGTGCCCAGCCACCCTACGGAGGAAGCTCATCTCAGCTGCTTGTATCCAGGATCTCGTTCTTTTGGTCATTACCCAATTTTCATGCCCATAGATGAGGATAGGAACGTAAACCCCCAGTTAAATTGAGAGCTCCGCTTTTCGGCTCAGCTTTCTCTTCATCACAACGGACCGGCACAAAGTCTTCATTACTATGGCGGCCGCACCGATTTGCTGCCGATCTCCCGCTCCATTCTCCCCTCACTCATGAACAAGACCCCAAGATACTTTAACTCCTCTACTTGAGGCAGGAGCTCCCCTCCAACCTGAAGTGGGCAAGCCATCCTTTTCCGGTCGAGAACCATGGCCTCGGACTTGGAGGAGCTGATACCGCTCCAGTGCAATCTGTAGGTCTTGGGAAAAGGGAACACCTGCAAATAGAAGAGACGAAATTCACTTGCCCCCAATCCAGAACCCAGAACTTGGATGTTAGAGGTCTGCCAGTCCAGAGACACTGTCCCCTAACTGCCATGCAATGTTGAAGAGGTTTGTGTCCCCCAATGGACGCCCCCACAAAAAAAAGGGGATTTGAGGTACTGGGGGGATCTCTCCATGAGCCCCCCAGCTTCCACTTTTTCACTTTTTTTAAAAAAGGTTGGTTTCGGATTCCCCCCCCTGTATTTAAGTCAGTATGATGCTGCCACCACGATGTGTTATAGTGGCGATGGTGTGTTCAGGGTGAGGTGCAGTGTTAGATTTTTTTCTACACATAGCTTTGTCTATGTTGGACTGGAGGAAAAATTCGGATCTCATTTGACTACCACATATTTGGTGTGATCTGTACATGGGTTGCAGCAAACTGCAAATGAGACATCTTTTCACTTGTCATTCAACAATGGTTTTTTTCCCAATTTTGGGAGTGAGGGGAAAAAAGACCCTGCCAAAGAATCCTGCATATGTAGCGAAAGAGAAAAACCAAAACATAGCCCACAAAAAAAGACCTTAATCTTTTACTACATACAATAAATGAAAAAAATTACAAATTGAAACATCAATACATTTTTTTTTTTTTTTAGCACTTTTAAATTTCGTCTTAGGTTTCTTCACGACTGTGTAATCTTCTTTGGCACAGGTGATTGTCTTACTAATGCCTTGTCACAGGTTTTTCCCAGGCAGAATTTGGGCCTGGGTTCCACCTCACTTGACTAGTTTTTAATGGAATTTTCAACAAACCCAATGGTTAGTTAGAATTGTCCATTTTCAGTTTTCCCTATTAAACTGGAGTACTTCAGAAAATATTTGCTTTAGTTTTTCCATCCCCTCATCCTGAATCCTGACTGTGTCTTTGTATGAAGTGGGGGTGAATTTAGCGATTGTCATAATATGACTTTTGCTTCATTTTTGTTTTAAAATTTGTGCTCCAGCTTTGTGGTTTATTCTCTCTTTTTTTTGTTACCCCAAAACTTGGCAAATTGTAGAATCTTTAAAAATATTAAGATTTTCAGCAGGTAAAATCCACATGTAATGGAGAGTATCTTGTTTTAGAAAAGCCAAGTAGGGGGCAGAAATTACTATCTGCTTCTAGCAAAGATGATTTCACATGTGTTTATGACACAAAAAATGACATATTTTCTAACAGGCCAAACTGGGATAGTTTTTTAGTAGTAACAATGATTACTAATAGTCTTACCTTTGAAATGAAAAAAAATCCTTCCCCCTTTCAGCCATGGGGGTGTTGGAAATTTAACCCTTATCTAGGCTCCCTGCTCCTTTGCTGTTGGCCTCAAATACCCCGTCTAAAATTTTCATTGACACTGGGAACACAGTAGCAAACCCTGTTTTACAGGGATGAAAAACCCCATCAGTTGAACTCACTCATTGTGTAGGTTCTCTCGCACATCAAGCAAGAATAATGTTTCCCGGATTTTAAAAATCAGTGTAAAATTTATATTTCCGAATTTTCCCCATCATAAATTTCCTTGAACCTGGTAAACACCCTAAATTCAGATTTTTTTTAATGAGGGCCCAACAAGGGGTCGATCATCGGTTTCCACAAAAAAATGAGGAAAGCCAAAAACATAACTATGAAACTGTTCCGGGTCCAAAGCCCCTTTCCCAAAAGAAATTCTTTTTCTATCTGGGCATATCTCCCATTAGCTTTTGTCTTTGGCTCGGGTCCCCAAAAAGCCCCCGGGTTTCCCCCTTTGGGTTTTCATCCTCGGGCCTGAAGAAGAAATTCCCTCCAAATCCATTTTTTTGAAGCATCTGTGGGCAGTTTTTTTTGTCTTCCTGGGATCATAAAAAAGGTAAGCATTGGCCCTCAGGGGTTTCAAATACTTTTTAGCCCCCTTTTCCCACTTTTTTCCATGCACTTTGTCCACTGGAAGGGCTTTCATTAAAAAAGGGAGCTGGGACTTTTTTGTGATCTTTGCCACTCAGTTTTGGGAAAAAATTTTCCCAATTTAATTGTTCCTTCTCATAATGCGCAAAAACCACCTGTTTTGTCACAGGCGGGATTTTCAAGATTGCACTTTTTTATTGATCTGGTTAATACCTTAGGACGTTTTTTCCCCAAAAAAAAAAGATTCTAAACCCCAAAACACGATTACCCCTATTAATTTTCAACCATTTTTAAAAAGCGCTCCATGACCCTTTTCAGTCTGCAATTTGTTCTTGAGCTTTGTCCCCGATGATATGTCATCAATGTAGACCGAACTCCTTCCAAACCCAATAACCTTTCCACGCTCTAGAAATATTTAGGAGCTGATTTTTTTCCAAAGGGAAGTCGGAGAAAGCAGTACTTCCCCAAAGGGGTGTTGAAGGTAACTTAGTACTTTTTTCATCAAGTTTTATTGAAAAACCCCTTGTATGACCAAAACTTGGTAAAAAAAACTTGTCCAGGATTTCATTGAATATTCTAGGTAGGATTGATAATGTTTCACATGAGTCCTCTTTAGGTTTTTTTGGACCAACATTTCTTAACTCCCATTCTTCTTTGCCCCCTAGAATTAACGCAATCTGTGGGCACTTCTACCCTTTTGGGGGTAACTCTCAACATTTTCATTTTACCCAAATCTTTTTCAACCCCTCTCGCAGTGGTCCGGAATAGACGTGCAGCGGCACAATGGCCCGAGGCTTTCTTCAGCGGGAAACTTGTATTTTTGCAGGGAAAAACCTTCCCTTTAAGACCCTTTCATAATTTTGAAGCATTTGATCCCTGATCATTAAGTTTTCAGTTTCAGTGTTGATATGATACACTCTTTTCACCAGTCCAAGTTCCTCACAAGATTTATCACCTAAAAGTGACTCACGATCCTCATTCACTACTGAGAAGAGCACAAGATGTTTTGTTCCTTTGACTGTCACATTCAGCTGGCATGTGCCAATGCACTCAATAGGTTGACCATTATAGTCTTTCAGGCCAGACTTTAGTTCTTTTATATAAGGTTTTTCCTGTATTTCTTTTATATCTGACATGCTTATGAGATTTGCTTTAGCCCTTGTGTCCAATCTGATGCTGACTGTAGTTCCGTTTATCAGCAAAGGAATTATCCATTTATCTTCTCTGCTCATTTACTGTACTTTCAACTCATTTAACTCATCTTCACAGTTCACAGTGGCGATAAAGAATGTCACTTAGGTCAGTTTCATCCACTAAGTTTACATGATTCCTCTTCTTTTCTTTCCCTTTAAAGCATTGTTTCGCAAAGTGATTCTTTCTACGGCACTTTAGACACTGCTTACCGTAGGCAGGACATTGTCGCAGTTTATATCGTAAACCAAAACGCTTGCAGTTGATGACACCGTCCTCCTGCAACTGCCTTGTCTGTGCAGCCGGTGCATGCCGCTTTCTCTGGCAGGACACCACTCCTACTGTCGTTGCTCCATCACTGAACTGTGAAATAGTTCCTGTCGAAAGTTCAGAAAACGTTCTCACTTGCTTTAGAGACAGTTCACTTGCCCGGCACATCTTAATTGCTGTATCCAGAGTCAGTTCCACTTCTCTCAGCAGTCTCTCTCTGAGCTTTCCATCATGTATCCCAAAGACGATCTGATCTTGAATCATCGAGTCCTTCAGCAGGCCAAAATTGCATGACTGGGCTTTCACTTTTAAGTCCTTCAGAAAATTATCAAAGGGTTCATTCTGATCCTGCATCCGGGAGCAAAACACATATTTTTCATAACATTCATTCTTCTTGGGTGAACAGTGAGCGTCAAACGTATTAAGCGCAATATCCAACTTTTCACTGTCTTCTGGATCATCGAAGACGAATGTGTTATAGACCTCCAAAGCCTGTGGTCCCGCTATGGTCAGCAACATGGCTACCTTCCTGGCGTCAGCTTCGTCTCCAGACCCATTGCCGTGAGTTATAGTTGGAAGCATTGCTGGAAGGCACGCCAATTTCCACACGTTTTCCACCAGCCTCAAGCTCTCAAATCCATGATGAGCTTCTAGCCCCCACTCCTGACACCACGTTATGTTTGACAAGAACCAGTCATCTTCTGATGCTCAGGTCCATTTATCAAGGTAGCTCTGCCATAGCATTTTCAAACAAATCCCTTTACATGTGTCCCCTATCACACACTTACTGTATTGTATATACATCAGGTTTATGCATTCACACAAACTCAGGCTTTCCACCTAGTGGACACCAGCATCATGCATATAATCATGACAGTGGGAATCTTGGAGCAGGGCTGGTCCACTTCTGCATCAAAAGGACAGAAAACTTTATATTAAGACTGGCACATAGCAACACATCTTCTGCGCTATTAATAAAGACAAATTCTAATCCTTTTAGATATGTGTATTTATTTCCTCAGGTTTATTGTTATATATATAGCAATAAGAGTCAATTAACATGGATAGAAAAGGTCACCATAAAACTCCTAGCAGCCATTCTAATTGCAGTTTTTCCAACTTTATTATATTCCTTCTGAGTACCGTTACACCAAAATATAACATTACTCAGAAAAAGAAAATAAAAAAGGAATAAAAAGGAACATCTTTTTCATAAATTAAATGCTATATTGACACGTTTATTTATATAGGTCCAATAGTTAATGAGAAAAGTTAACATAATTTACTGTCCTGTATTCTGTATAACAGCTGTTGTGAAAAGTTTGGAATTGCTTTTGTGTCTTTGGTAGAATTTTGTCTAAAATTATTATTCAATCATAACATCAGCTCTTGAACATAACAGAATGGCATCAGAGGATCAATAATAAATTCAAATATTCCTGATCAACTAGTCATTTGTTAGTTACACACTGAGTTATTCTTCTTTGGTTCAAAATTACATCAGAAATTCATGTCAGTTTGTCCTTGATTCATATAACAAAAGTAAAGCAAAATCACTATAAATCATTCAAGCCTGAAAACCTTTTCCCAGTATTAGAACATAAAATATTTATAGGACTTCTTTTTTGTTTCTAAATATACAAAAAGAATAACTTTGTGTTAATTTCCACACATAGTAATGTAAAAATTAAGCTGTACAGCAAAAGGAAATAAAGAAACAGCAACAGGATTCCCGGAAGTAGTGATGTGTCCCCTCAGCGATAAAGACACATGCTCGTGCTCTGGTACAGGTACATGTAAGCGTCGCAGAAGAGACGCTTGGCCACGCCTTTCATGTCCCGCGGCACCTGATTGGCCAGCTCGGCAGGTGACATTTTCAGGTACGTCCCAACCTCAGGGCAGGCCTGCACCTCAGGGATGTTGAAGCCATCTGTTTCTCCTAAAAACAGATCACCAAATAAACTTTCCATCCGTTTCGAGAAATGTTACACTAAAACTGCACGCCCACCTTCTCTATCGGCCATGCTGTCGAAGAAGATCCAGTCCTCACTGTTTGGTCCGTGTTTGACAAAAGACACGTAGTGGCTTGTCTCGATGCAGAGCACGGCGAACAGCTCCAGGCGGTCTCTGCTCAGCGAGTGAGGGATGCTGCGGTGAAGGTAGCCTTTAGGAATTACCAGAGTAGCAGGCTGATGGGAGATGCGCTGAGGATGAGAGTGCACCTGTGGAGAAACACAGCTTTTTTAAATGGGAAAATATTCATAAATTAACTCATTTTTAGGTCAATTATAGCTGAGAAAAATTCAGAAAAACTGCAACTGCTCAAAAGTGAGTTGCAGCAAAATAAAGAGCAGATGGCCTGCAAGTTGAGTGCTGTGCAACAAACAAACAAACTACCAAAACAAAAATAACATAATAATCTGAAAACTCTTATAAATGATTAGAATCTGTAAATGCATACATTGTAAAAAAGTGCCTTAACATTAAAATAGTTGATAATAAGTTTTGAAAAGAGGTTAATAAACCTCAAATGGAAAACAATACAACACATTGTTACAGGATTTTATTTTCAGAGTCCTTTATTGAAATAAAGAGACATTTTATGAGTTAATTCATTGGAAAATAAAATGAATTAACACATAAAAAGCTAAACCAAAGGTTCTGATGGGAAAGGTTCTGGACTTAGTATGGGTCTCTTTCAGTCATTCTCTAGTTCGCTGCTGTGTTTGGGATCATTGTCTTATTGCATGAGCTTCTTTCAGTTTGTTGATAAGAAATGACAAGAATCACTCTAAGCATTAACAGCACTCCAAGCTCAGGGCTTGTTGTAACCTGTTTTTAAACGCAGATAAAAGAAGCCACTGATATCAGAGTGGTGCTAGAGCAACTCCAATCATTTTTACATGAACATAAGATTCTCATAAAGTTTTAATCTGGTTTTAAAGCTCTTTACATCACCGAAACTGCACTTTTTTATGATATTACACTGATTCAGGAGAGTGCCATTCTACTTTCAGACCTTACAGCTCTGATACAGTTCATTTCAGTTTCTAATCCCGTTTGGAGCATTGAGGCTTCACAGCAGCTGGGCTAGAGCGGTTAAGGTCTTATCTTGAGTTTTTCTGCAAGCCTTGGTGAATTTTTCAATAAGGGCCCCTCTCTTGTGGTTCCATTCTTTGGCCAATTTTATTTGCATTTACATGCGTCCTCTAAGAGAATATAAAATGTCTTTTCATAGCTATGGAGATGATGCACATTTCTGTTTTCAAATGAAGCACAATCAATCTTTAACAATAAAACCACAGTGTGACTGTCTTGCAAACATCAAAGCTTGGATGACTTCCTACTTTTCAACAAGGTGAAAAACTTTGAACTCAGTGATAACTGCAGCTCCCCTCCTATACATTTACACAGAACCTCAGTAAAGCCCTTAGATGTGTTACTTGATTCTGATCATAATCAAATTAATTCAGTAGTAAAGATACATTTATTTTAGAGGTTTATTATTGAGGATTTGTTTTTTGTCAGGCATTTTGAAAGGTTGATCCACACTTTATTACACAGATCTGTGAAATCTTTTATTCATTCAGTTAACCCATGTTGTTGCATGTTATCTTTTAACACAAATCCATAGGCGTACAGACCAGGAGTGAGGGATAAAATAGATGCATCAAGATGCGAACATGGATGGTTCTGTATCAATTAACAAATGTTAAAACACGATTATAGCATTGTTAATTTGTAACCTAATTTTGAGGGATGCAGAAAGCATGTAGAAAAGCTGATCTTAGCCTGCCTCATTGAACCGGAAAACCATTGATCTAGCGATGTCCAACTCGGATAAGGCAAAACTAATTACAAAGTACATTGCAACTTTTACTGTAAATGATCTGCGACCATAAAGAGGGGATAAGAACCAGGCCGTTTGCTCTATGGAGCGCTCTTTGGATATCGCATCCCACCAAGACTTTTCACTGAAATCCCCACACACTACAACACTACCAAAGCTAAGTGAGAGGATCAGTAAAAGCAGGTAGGCTAGCTCTAACATCCAATTAGCCAGAGCCACTGAATCTTAGGTCACTGCGCATTTTCTGATGTGTAGGGTGGCTAGTGTGTTGTGTGCTCTAAACGAGAGTCACATGGGTCTAAATATCTATGAGCTGTGAAAGAAAGTAGAAGATAAACAGCATATCTCTAATAAGTATTTAGTTACAGGTGAAGGGAGAGATCCTGGAATTATTTACTTGTTAGCAAGGTCAACTATTTGTAAGTTCAGTATCTGCAAAAGTCCACAAGTATTTTTTCTAAGAACAGATTTTTTTTAATGCATTATGTTGTTTAATTGTTTTTGTTTGAAGCATTTAATGCCAATTCCCTGTTGAACTAAAATGGCTTGTGTCTGATAGCAGAAGAACCTAAATGCTAGACCAAACAAAGACACTCTAAATTTTATTGGAAAGGTCCATAAATATTTGGACACTGACAGAGGTTTGTTTTTAACCTGTTTACTGAAAAATACTGAAATTATACTTATATAATTGACATGAACATAATGTGCAGACTCTCAGCTTCCATTTGAGGGTATCCACATTCAAATTGGATGAAAGGTTTGGGGGCTTCAGCTCCTTAACATGTGCCACCCTCTTTTTAAAGGGACCAGGTGTAATTGGACAACTGACTCACAGGCTATTTCATTTGCAGGTGTGGGCAATTCCTTTGTTATGTCATTATCAATTCAGCATATATCAGGCCTCAAGTTGATTTGAGGTGTTTGCATTTAGAAGATTTTGCTGTGAGCAGACAACATGTGGTCAAAGCAGCTCTCCATGCAGGTGAAACAAGACATCCTTACGCTGAAGAAAAAAAAAACATCCGAGACATTGCTACAATATAAGGTGTGACAAAATCTACAGTTGTGTACATCCTGTGAAAGAAAGAAAGCACCCGATAAAAGCACCAGCAAAGCAAAAAGACCTGGACGTTCATAGAAGATAACACTGGTGGACTATTGAGGAATCGTTTCCATGGTGAAGAGAAGCCCCTTCACAACAGCCAAGCCAGTGAACAACGCTCTCCAGGAGGGAGACGTGTCAATATCCAAGTCTACCCTAAAAAGAAGACTGCATGAAAGTAAATACAGAGGGTTCACTGCCAGGTGCAGGCCACTCATAAAGCTTAAGAAGAGAAAGGCATTTTGCTAAAAAAAACCCAAAACACACATCTAAAAAAAAGCCAGCACAATTCTGGAAGAAAATTATTTGGACATATGAAACAAAGCTCAACCTCTACTAGAATGATGCCAAGAAAACAACATGCAGAAGGCGTGAAACACCTCATGATCCAAAGCATACCACATCATCTGTAACACGGTGGATGCAGTGTGATGGTTTGGGCAAACATGGCTACCAGTGGAACTGGGACAGAGAAATACTGTCTGCTCTAATGCAGCTAAATTAAGTCAATTGATTGGGCATTGTTTTATAATACAGATAAACAATGACCCAAAACATAAGGCCAAAGCGACCCAGGAGTTTATTGAAAGAAGTGAATTATGCTTACATGGGCAAGTCAGGCACATGATCTTAAGCTAATTGAGCATGCATTTCACTTGATAAAGACTAAACTTCAGACAGAGAAGCAGTAAAATAAAAAGCAAATGAAAGCTGCTGCAGTAAAACCCTGGCAGAGCTTTAAAGAGGATGAAACCACTGAGTCTGGTGATGTCCATGAGTTCAAGAGTTCAGGCTGTCACTGCCAGCAAAGGGTTTTCAACCAAGTGTTAGAAATCAACATTTATTTTAAAATTTTCAATTTCTTTAAAAACCCTGAAATCAAGGGATTCTGTTAAAAATCCGTTTTTTAAATTTTTGTTTTAAAATTTTCTTTTATTTTTTTACACCTTGTTTTCCCTGCTGACTTAGCTAGTTTGTTTATTTATATGGTGTGTTGTATTTTACAATGTCATTCACAGCCTTTTGGGCAGTGAGAGATGTTTTGAAATGTTTTTTTTATAAATACAATTTAATTTGAACTCTTTTGAAATTTTGAATTGTTTAATAAAATCACAAACCTGAGCTGAACAGGTCTTGCAGAAGACTTTAAATCCCATTGAGCTGAAAGCTGAATCTTGAAAACAGTCTGCACACTCTTCCACCGCCAAGTGTCCACACATAATGCACTGCTGAGGACCTGCAACACACTCACACTATGAATTTTATTCAGTGTGTCGCATCATGTCTGCTCAGATGAGTGTGTTTTAATTGTACCCTCAGAGAGGAGGTCGGTGATGTCCAGCTCCAGCGAGGGAATAATTTTGTCAAACATCTTGAATTTCTTCCCAAAGCGAGGCATCTGAAGGATGAGGCAGGAAGGCACCTAAAGTTTAAAGACAGAACAATGAGTGAAGAAGATTTGCTTTAAAACCTAGCGGTTAAACCAACCTCACCCAGCGTTTACAACTATTATACTTAACAATAAGATACATTCATCTACCCTCCGTTTGTTACATGCAATAACAAAAGTAAACAATGAGTCCACCTCTGCCAGTTTGAGTCCTGCACTGTGAAAGGAATGTTCCAGCAGCTGTTGGACTGTGGGCAGAACCAGCCTGTGGTTCTGGTCCAGGAAAATCTGATAGCAGTAGCTCTCCTGGACTTTACCAGCAGCTGATCTAAATAGACAAAGACAAAAAAAAACATTAGTCCTGTCCAAAGTTTGGTACAGTTAAATCACAGAATAGGTAAGAAGAAAGAGTACAGTTTCAGCAGAGCCTCCAGAGCAAGGATGTGGTGCATCACAATGATGAGGAACTCCTCTGGATCTGAAACACACATCACATCACCAGTTTAAGTTTATAAGCCTGAACCAGATTCCATTTTTTATAGGAGCTTTGGGATCAGACTGACCCTTCTCATCAGTGGTGAAGGAGCGACTATAGCCGTGATCCTGCAGCTGCTCCCGAAACTTCATGATGTGTCGCCCGTGAACAAATCCCTTACTGTAAAACATCACACCCATCACTAAACAATGTGTTCCCACAGCAACACAAATGAAAGGTGCAAAGGCAGACACACACCTGCGGAGAGGGTTGACAATATCATGGAGCAAAATTCTCTGGATTGGAGCATCCTGAGGAGTTGTTGATTTAAACAACATAGAATCCAACACAGAGGAGCAGGAAAACAATCTGAAGCCCAAACAGAAAAACATGTTTAAAGTTATTTATCACTTTTAAAATATTTCCAGACACTGAAGATAATCCTTCTCACATAACTACAATTAAAAAGCTTAGACTCAATTATATAAGAGAGTTTTTACAATGCATTTTGTCATCATAAATGTACAATCCTGACCCAAAGAGAGTAGCGTCCATGTAGCAGGAGTTACAGTGTCCTTGGATCCCTTTCATCCGTCCAATCAGAAGCTGGTCGACCTGCTCTGTGCTGATTGGAGGAACAGTTTCCACCTTACATGTGCTGTGATCCGCATCCTCCTCTGTTTACAAAGATAAACATGATGCAGGCATCCCTCTGATTTATCTCAGATAAATGTAGATGGTAACAGAAATATTCTTGCTTTTAGTTCATGAAATGACAACTTGACTGAGGTAACAGAAACAGAAAAACTGGTTAAAACAAACAAAAAAAAGCTCTTTCTTTGAAACGTAGCTGCCGTTAGAGTCATTGTGTCCACAAGAGGGCACCAAAGAAGTGAATCATACAGATGGCCATGACAAGAAAGTTTGGAGCTCTGAGTTGAGCATTGCGCACCAGTTAGCAAAGTTTCCATGTGGCCTTTCCAAAACTCTGCAGATTTGAGACTCATCAGTACAAACAGTTGTACCAAAGTTCAAGGTATCTAGATGTTTTACCACTTGCAACAGTCTAGAAGAAGACTAAAAGCGTTACCCTCTGTTTAGATGTTAAGGAACAACCTAGGTAACCACAAGGGCAGGTGCCCAACATGAAATGTAAAACGCATTAACACCAGTGTCACGGTTCACAGTGGAGGCAGTTTTACTTCTCCATAGACTGAGAAGATGCTGTCCAAGGTGCTTCGTGTCCAAAAAACACCTGCTTATACAGGTTAATCATGTTATCTTACATACATGAGGAACTCTGTTTTGCTTCTTCATGCCTTCAGCTACAGTAACACAGCAAATTAGTATATCATCACTTTACTTATCAAGAGGGTAATGTATTACGGTCACAAAAAGTTGTCTTGAAACTTTTTAAATGAGTAAGTGAGGGGAAGAAACTGATTTAAGCTGTTTGCTGTATAAGAGTGACTTATACAGGCAGACACCTTGTCTACTTTTAAGGCTAGGCTTAAAACTTTCCTTTTTGATAAAGCTTATAGTTAGAGTGGCTTAGTTTATCAGCGAGGGACCCTTCTTCGCTCCCTGTTGGATGGAGTAAGGGGAAGTCAGGTTTAGCCTAAACCGGCTCAGTTATGGTTGAGGTGCAAACACCCCCATTTCTGCTACCAGTATGACCCATTCTCTTTTCCAATGGTTTAATCAGTCTGACAGAGAGATGTATCCAATCCTTGTGTTTTTATAAACAATGACCATCAGTGGGAAAACCCTTTTGTGGGGTCCCCTTGAAACGAATTTGTGAAAATAAGCGCTGTTTAACTAAATAATCAAAACTGAAACTTTCTGTGTATTTATGCCGGGTGGGTTAGGCTGCGAGGAAAAAATGACCACTTTCACCTCTTCGCTAATTCTCACACCTATCCAATTTTGTATTATTTGCTATTATTTCAGTTTTAACTTTGTTCTCTCTTTTTCTCTTCCTAGAACCACCTGGCCTGACTCGGTCTACCTGTAACACCTTTCTGGAGAGGGGCATCGTCAGCTTCTGCTGGCAACAACTTAATGCTCACCCCTACCGATGATCCACATGACCCTGTCTTTCAGTGTTTTAACCCCCTTTCTCTTCCCTAGAAATGGCGATTTGCTGAGCTTTTACTGTAACTAACTCTTGTGCTCTCTTTCGACTCTAACCTGAAAACTGGCTCAGAGTTAATTTTCTTTTTTCTAGGTGAAACGGCTAAAGGAGCTACATCAATTAACATTTACTTTTCCCTTTCCCATAGAAAGTACTCCTGGATCAGTGCTTCTTTTCTTTTTTTCCCCTTGCTTTGGGGTTTCTCTAACCCCCAGTCGGTTTGGCAGATGGCCCCGCTCACACTGAGCCTGGTTCTGCTGGAGGTTTTTTCCCTGTTAAAAGGGATTTTTTTTCCCTCCACTGTCGCTACATACATGCTCATTTTTAGGGATTGCTGCAAAGTCAACGCCGGTGACTGTCCCCCGTCTCTACATGCTCATCCAGGAGGAGTGAATGCTGCAAGTCACTGACTGGATGCAATCTGCTGGGTTTCCTTAGATAGAAAAACTTTTTATCAGATTTGAATAAATAACTAACTCTGACTGCACTGTTCAATGATTAGAATTAATTGTAATGTATGTACCTGAGTTTTGTGAAGTGCCTTGAGACAACATTTGTTGTGAATTGGCACTTTATAAATAAATTGTCATATCAACATTGTCATATCAACCTAAAGGAAAAATAATCTTTCTTTTGTGTCATTTTCAACAGGAAGAATGTTTTCCTAGTTGTATTATAAAAAAAAATAACCAAAACAACTCAAGGTGAATGTTGGTTTATCAAACAGTAAAGATGGGGAGTGGTTATACTGGACCTTCACCAAAGGAATACAAAAAAACACAGATTTTTTTAAAATTTACAACTCATTAAAAGTATACGTTTTATAATTTTTCCATCCTAAAAAAACTGTTTGTATGAATCATTAAAGGGTTCATGACATTCATCCTGATGAGTGCATGGAAACAGCAATACAGTGCTGAACTAACCTTTTTTATCCAGTTCTAGCATCTTTTTGTTTGTGGCTGATATGTTCTGGAAGCGTGAATCGGGGCGGCAGGACTGCCACTTCACGAACAAAGCTCTCCTCGGGGGACAGGTGAAATAACGCATTCCTTTAAAAGTACCATCGCTCACTCCAAGGTCTTCCTCCTGTAGACAGATTCAAATTGATCAGATCACTTCAAGGTAAAATAATAGTTTTAAAAAACTTTAACTGCTGTATGTTTAAACATCAGAGAACCTTAAAACCCGATTCGTTCTCGATGATGAAAACAGTAGCTTCAACATATTCTGAAGAATTTCATTCTTTCTTTACAGTAACACATCAGCAAATAGATTTACCAACTCAAGTCCAACCATGAGATCTTCACGGTCGGGTAGCTGTCCGATCCAGTGGATAATTCCATACGAGTTCCCTTTACCTAAAGTCACCTCCACCACCGAGTTTAGACTAATGCTCAGATCAGTGTGTTTTTCCACTGGTGGAGAATCGATGTCCATGCTTTCAGACCCTAAAGTGTGTAGTAAAACATCTGGATCAGATTTAAAAAAATTTTAGAAAATAGCTAAAAACATGCAACAAGCTGTTCAAACCTGAAGGTATTTCTCCTTTAGTAACCATGCATAGTGGAAGTTTAAGTTCTCCCCCTCTTTTTCCATTCTCATCCATGTCCTAAAAAAACACATAGAAAACATTATATCAATATCCTGTGAACAGCTTTAACCTGTGTTAAAGAAGGTGGCAAGTTTATCTGTGTTTGTTGCTGGCAGTGGCAAGTTTGGGGCTATTTAGGGTATAGGCGCTCCACCCTAAAAAAAATAGATTAAAAAACTGTCACTGCCACAAAAGCTTCCTGTTGATTTTTTGAATGTCTGGTCAATGGGGAGAGGGCACCTCCATCTGACTCAAGGAACTTCACAAAACTAACAGATCAAATTTATACACAGGAAAACATGTCTATTCGATCCCATGGTAAATACAGATCTGAAGTCAATTATATACATTCCAATTCAATCCTATTTATAAACATTGTGGTCAATCCCAGATTATAGTGCCAACTGGTAAGAGGTTTTTTCATCTAAGGAAACCCAGTTGGCGGCATGGAGTCCTCCTAAACAATCAGGTAGCGACAGTGGAGAGGAAAGCTCCCTCTTAACAGGACGAAACATCCAGCAGAACTTGGGTCAATGTGAACGGCCATCTTCTGCGGCTGACTGAGGGGTGGTTTCGAACATGTGGATGTAGAAGAAATATCAACCACACAATCAAAACATTTTATGTGAAACATTATAAAAAATGCAAAAACTTAATTGTGTTGATCACACCACTGGTAAAATCTGAGTAAAAACTTTTAGGCACTGTACAATTAATTTTTTTTTTTTCATATTTGGCGGCAGTAGTGGCCTTCATTTTTTTGAAGAGAGACATACAGGAGGTGGATAGACAGGGAAGACATGCAGTGTGTATATTTTATACAGGGGTTGGACAATGAAACTGAAACACCTGGTTTTAGACCACAATAATTTATTAGTATGGTGTAGGGCCTCCTTTTGCGGCCAATACAGCGTCAGTTCGTCTTGGGAATGACATATACAAATCCTGCACAGTGGTCAGAGGGATTTTAAGCCATTCTTCTTGCAGGATAGTGGCCAGGTCACTATGTGATACTGATGGAGGAAAACGTTTCCTGACTCGATCCTCCAAAACACCCCAAAGTGGCTCAATAATATTTAGATCTGGTGACTGTGCAGGCCATGGGAGATGTTCAACTTCACTTTCATGTTCATCAAACCAATCTTTCTCCAGTCTTGCTGTGTGTATTGGTGCATTGTCATCGTAATACACGGCACCGCATTCAGGATACAATGCTTGAACCATTGGATGCACATGGTCCTCAAGATGGTTCGGTAGTCCTTGGCAGTGACGCGCCCATCTAGCACAAGTATTGGGCCAAGGGAATGCCATGATATAGCAGCCCAAACCATCACTGATCAACCCCCATGATTCACTCTGGGCATGCAAAGTCTGGGTGGTACGCTTCTTTGGGCTTCTCCACACCGTAACTCTCTCGGATGTGGGGAGGAAAACAGTAAAGGTGGACTCATCAGAGAAACCAATACATGTTTCACATTGTCCCACAGCCCAAGATTTGCTTTTTGGCCTCCTTGCACCATTTGAAAAACGACGTTTTGGCATTGGCATGAGTGACCACAGGTTTTTGGCTATTAGCAGCGCCGGTCGTGTATATTGACCCTGTGGAGCTCCCGACCGGACAGTTCTGGTGGAAACAGGGAGAGTTGAGGTGCACATTTTAATTTCTGCCGTGATTTGGGCAGCCGTGGTTTTATGTTTTTGGATACAATCCGGGTTAGCACCCGAACATCCCTTTCAGACAGCTTCCTCTTGCGTCCACAGTTAATCCTGTTGGATGTGGTTCGTCCTTCTTGGTGGTATGCTGACATTACCCTGGATAACGTGGCTCTTGATACATCACAAAGACTTGCTGTCTTGGGTCACAGATGCGCCAGCAAGACGTGCACCAAACATTTGTCCTCTTTTGAACTCTGTTATGTCACCCATAATGTTGTGTTCATTTCAATATTTTGAGACAAAAACTGGAGTCTTACCCTGCTAATTGAACCTTCACACTCTGCTCTTACTGTGCAATGTGCAATCAATGAAGACTGGCTACCAGGCTGGTCCAATTTAGCCATGAAACCTCCCACACTAAAATGACAGGTGTTTCAGTTTCATTGTCCAACCCCTGTAGATATATGCACAGTTTTGCTCAAAATATTGAAATGCACACAACATTATGGGTGACATACCAGAGTTCAAAAGAGGACAAATATATATATATATATATATATATATAGCTTTTTAGTCCATGAAATCACTAAAAAATGAAAAGTTCAGTTAATTGCGTAATATCATCTGTACGTCTGTTTTTATCGAGTTATAACTAGGTTATAAAGAGTAGAACCTAATGACGACCCAGCTACGTTTTAGTGTTTAAGGTTTTGACTTAGAAGAATGAGGAAAACAAATAATGAACCTCAGGGAATCTTCTTAACCTTGCCTCTAATTTCTATCTAACCTTGTACTGAGTATTGGAAAGGTTGCAGCAGAATTACCGAAACACTGATACTAAGTTCCAATAGCTTACTACTGTTTGAAACTGCACTTGTGGTAAAACAAACTGCAACAGTAGGGTCTTGAGTTTTTGAGTCTTTTGCATTGTACAAATAAGAAGCATTAAAAGAGCTTAGTGCAGCTGGAGCTTGACTTTTACAAAGATCGTCAAGGGAATATTTTTACCATCTACAGCCATGGTAAAAAGAAAGTTCATTTTATTTTGTATGAGGCTGGGTGTACTTAACATTATATTTTTTGCTTCATCTTTGTTTATGAAATGATGACATGGTGGAGTCTTCAGTCTGTTGTTTTTCTACTGTGGATGTTAAACACGAAATACATATGAACCTCATAATAACCAGATAATTTATACAATAAAACTCTGGCATTGATAGAAGGAGTACTTTCTTTCATTTCTTTTTTTCATGTTACCATGTTCTATATTTAGAAGTGATAGTACTCTAAATTACATCAATGAAAATGACTGTCTTAGAAATGCATTTTAACACATCAACATAAAAATCTGAATTTTACTTACTGTCGAGATCCGCACCATAGGTTTTCCTGCCTCTTCCTGAATGTCTACTACCATCCCAAAGCGATATTCATCTTTAAAGAAGAACATGACGCTGTCTCCTGGTATTATACCTTCTGTTTGTTGTTGAGCGTGGTGCCTCGACATGGAGGGAGAATGAGAGGTGGGAACTACAGGCCTCACTCTGGAAAAAGGGGCGAAAACACCGCAGTTCTTCTCACATGAGAAACATTTCTTAGATCCAAAGGTCCCATTGGTGCTTCCCTTCCCTTTGTCTGCTCCCTTGAGAACAAAGACACCAGAAAATACTGATGAGTCACACACCGACGAAAAGCACAGCAACTTTTCCTACTCACACAATATTCTCAACCTAAAGATAATTTTAAGGTCTTTAACTCTCAGGTTTGGTGGAATTTCATGGTGCTCAGACCTCAGAAAAATGCATGTAAAAATTATTTTAGGTAAAGCAGGAGCAGAAAACATTAATACACCAACACTGGGTATAACTTTGATTCTTAAAATTATGCATTTAGCAGCTGTAATTGCTAATGTTCATATGTGTCAGAAATAGGAGAAACTGTATTTCAAGAAATTATGTAAAAGCAAATCCTCTTAAGGTTTTCAAAACGTTAATTTATAACCAGTCACAACAATATTTTCAATTTATAAAGCAAACATATGTCCTCTCAGTGCCACCGAGCTTGGTTGTAGTATATAGAAAGCAACATTAATATATTAGGAACCAACATTTAAAACCTCATTCAGATCAAACCAAACACAATCTAAGATAAACAACAAATTACATATTACACTGACATCATTTATTTTAAACCAACCAAACTAAACCAAACCATAATTATCCTTGTGACCGATGGTACAAATGTAAACCAGCTTTTTTCATGTGTACCAGCTTTCTTATTTGGTTTAACTGACAGTCATACCTGCAGTTCGATTCCAAAGTATCTCCCTGTTATGGGATGCGAATAGTTTGGATCAATCATCGGTCCAATATAGCGGATGATGCCTCTCAGCTTCTCTCCATCTTCTTCCACCATTACTTCTGTTCCCACGGTGAGTGTCGAGGCTATCTGAACAGCATCTGTGTTTCTGAACCAGTTCAGCCTGTCAGATTCAGGCTGACAGGCTAACAGAAGGTCGGCCTCCCCTGCATCCAGTTTCTGCATGCAGGCTTTGTCATAGGATAAACTGTAATGCGAGTCAAGGGACTCTACTGGTAACCATTTAAGAGAACCACGCGTGGAGACTTCTGCTCTATAACTGTACCCACTTATGTAACATATACTTCCAGGCTTAATGTGGGTGGGAGTTTTAGGTTTTTCTGTTATGATGAAATAAACGTAATCTGATGAATTCATGTTTTCCAAGCCTGGAGATGTAGCAGGGTTCTGCAAAGAGACACAAAACAAACAATGACAGTTCTAAGTATTTGATTTGTTTGGCAACACTGAAGCTAGGTCGTTAGCAAGCTGTAAAATGTATTACAATAACTGGAACTGAAAGCTAATGTCAAAATAAATAAACCTAAAATTATTGAAACACTTCAAAGACGCCATAGAGGGTGTTTATTACGACAAAGAAATGAATGTATATAGCTTTACCTTTACAACTTCAGAGTTTAACTTCTGTTGCTTGGTCGCTCTTTTAGCTAAACGCCTCAGCAGCTGCCTAAAGTTTCACTTCCCCTTTCATTTCATTTCACTTTCACAGCAGCGCAGTTTTCACGGAGCTTCCACAGACATGACACTACGTGGAAACGTTAGAAAATCCCCTAAACAACTCTGTGGAAACAGATGACTTATTCGTCTGGTGTTATTTGCTGTTAAAATGCGTAAAAAACGTGATATTTTGACAGTGACACTGTCGTTTTTAAATCTGTTGACAGGCAGCGACACTTATCTCGAGAAGCTAATGGAGATTGGTGCCCTCGGCGATGTCTTGCAGGCAAGCAACGTCAACAAAGTGTGACTGTTTATTTGGGGATTTCCCAGGTTGCTTAGCACCAGTTTTTGTGTGGTATTTCATTTTTACAACCTTTCCATTTTGGTCAGTCAGATTTTTTTCGTTTACCTGCAGGTTAATTTGCATGCTTCGACATTTTCAAAAATGCAAATAACCCGCTGTTTGATCCAAATCAATATGTACCATAATTTACAAAGTCAAGGATTTTTTTTTAGCCATTTCACAAAATATATTTAGTCATATATACACACAGAAAATGCACTTTATTTGGTTCTGTTATACAAAGCGAAGCACCTGAATGAGCATCCTCTAAAAATAGGGCTTTCTTATTTTCTGGAGGTCCATAAATGTGCATAAATCCTCTTCGCTACTTTTGTAGCTGCAAATAATGTAGTGTCTTAAACTACTAGAAAACAATTCCAAAACAATTAACTACTTATTAGCACAGGTTTGTTGTTGTTTTCCATACAACTAAATTAAATCTGATATAAATATGCGTACTTTCTTAATAATAATTTAATCGTTCACCAATGTATTATTTCCAGAAACAAATCGGCTTTAAGTGTAGAGATATGTAAAGATAAAATGTGAAACAAACATTTTGTACAAGTAGCAATATCATGGAAATGTTATTGGTCATTAAAAAACCCCCTACCTTTCGTTCTTCCTGAAACCTGCAAGTCATAAACAGAGCGAAAAAGCTCAGTAGAGGTTGGATTGTGATTGGCCAGAATGGTGTACGTCATCCGCGAGGATCTGACGTTGAGGAGCATCGGACGTAAACATGGAGGAAAGAGAAGCGCTGAAGAGGCAGATTGAACTTCTGCAAGGTTTACTTCAGTTTTTATCAATGCCGATTCTTTTCTGTAACGCCAGCGAAGGGGGAGAAAACCTTTTTACTCTTGTTTACTTCATGAGGCCGACCGTGTGTGTTGTTAAACAGCTTTCTTACCGACAATTTAGAGGCAAACGTTAACCGTTAGCTTGATGTTTGGATGAAGCTTGAGGACTTTAATGTCGCAGAAATGTAAAAATAGACGTTAATTTAAGGTGTTAATGTTTTGTTAATGTGGAGGTAAGGAACTGTCCTGTTACCGATAATGTGTTTTGTTTTTTACTTATTGAAAAGTTCGGGGTGATGCAATCAAACCGGAAATGTATTTATTTAAAACATAACAACAGTGTCGACAAAAAATCTGGTCGGCTCTGCAGCGATGTATTTCATTGTCTGATTTTATGACAACTGTTTTAAGCTGGTGAGTGCTTTGGAATACAGTCAAGATGGCTTGATGTTAGGAAGAGACTTCTTTTTCAAGAGAACGGCTGTTAGCAGATGTTACACCAACACATTTAAACTCATTTGAAAAAGAAAGTACACCCTCTTTCAATTCTATGGTTTTAGTATCAGGACATAATAAAAATAGTGAAAAAAAGGCCGTTTGTGTCAGTTGTTTTTCTCTTCTGTTGTGTTTTATTATAATTTATTTCCGGTTTCTTAAGCGATTTTTAGAACTAAATCAAAACTATTTTTAAATTCTCAGATCTTATCAATAAGCACAGGAGCGTCCATGGAGATGAACCGATTACTGCAGAGGGGCGGAGGCTACCTGAGGCTCCTACAGCAGGCAGAGGCAGAGGTTTCAGCACATCTTTCGTCCATCCTCAAAGCTCCAGAGGGAGGCCATATGATCATCAGAGCCGTGGAAGTTGGAGGAAGACATACTCTCTGAGGAATAACTGTCCCCAGTCAACTGTACGACAACCCTCAGCTGTTCCTTCCACTTCCCTTCGTCCATCTACCTCCCAGTATGGAACTGGCAGCATCTCCGCAACAATCAACAGCAAAAGCCCCGAAACTAATCTCAGCAAAACTGCCTCTTCATCGTCAGGGAATCTTACTCAGAAGAAAGAGGGAATTACAAGCAGGAAAATAGGAATGAGTGGAGCAGAAACAGAACAATTAAACACACTTTCTGAAAGGCAACGTTTAAGTTCAGGTAGCACCAATATGCAGGGAGATGTTTCAAAGACTCAGGAGGGTCAGCAAAAGGCTGAAAACAGGTTTGTCATTCTGCCAGAAAAGAAAACTGGAGCTTCATTTAAGTTTCCATCTTCTGTTAGCACCAATTCCTTACATTCTCAGTGCAGGATTCAAATACAGAACAAGTCTTCCTTGAACAATAAAACCAGCCCAGAAACTTGCAAGACTAATAAGTCTCCAACCTTACGAACTCTCTCCAGTAATCCCACCAGACCGAATCTACTTTCACCTTCCAAACAACCACAACACTCCTTCCAACACACCCCATCCCAGATCCTCCATGGCCACGTTAACGCACCATTTTTAAAAAAATCCAAATTCACATGGGTGAAGAACCAGACTGTGGACTTGGAGCTCAAAGCAACCAGCTCTGTTTCCGCTCCAATTAGCAGAATCGCAGCTTCTCCAACATCTGTCCTCAAAGCTGCAGTGACTGTTGGGAGTCCATTATCAGGTGCATTAAGTAAGAAAACACCGTCCAGGAAGTTTCCTCGAAAGCTCAGTCCTGTCACTGTAGCACCCAAGACTTCAATGTACAGATGGGTTTCCTCCTCTGGAGTCCAAACCAAGAACCAGCGCAAGCTGTTATCTCCCAAAACTGTGACTGTTCCTCAGAGAAGTCTTGAGAGAGGAGATGTTGACAAGAAACTTAAACCAACCTTTTCTCCGTCTGCGAGGCCGAAGAGGGAAATCGCCGCTTCTTCTGCCAGCTCAACACTTGTGAGCCGTTACCGTTGGAAGGCCGGAGGGCAGATTGCAGCAGGGTCGGGGACAGGAACTGCAGCGGTGCCTCGCCGTAGATCTACCTTCCACTGGACGGCAGAGAAAAGCAACAAAGGGCTAAAAATGGGGCATGTTTCTCCAACATATCCTCAGAGGGCTTACCTTCGCTCTCCCCCTCCCAGTGTCTTCACACTCCATAGCAGAATGAAAATCATCAGGAGGACCGCCAGCAGGTACATTTACACACTGATTTAGCCTCTTATCATTACTGATCTCAGTTTTTTTGTTAAGCTCTTTGCACTATTTCACCAGAAGGTGGCAGCAAAGAGTTTGAAAAGTGCTGTCAGTGAGTTCGAGTTAGAAACGTATGAGTATAGTCATTCAAAAAGGGATACTCATGTTTTATAGCTTCATTACACACAAAGTGATATATTTTAAGATTTTATTTGTATTGATTTTCGAATGATGTACGGCTGTTGAAAACCCAATAATCAGTTTTTAAGAAAAATTACTATTATTTAAGAAAATTAAAAAAAAATGTTCAGGATAACAAGCTTGGAAATGCTGTAGTATTCTAATTTTCTGAGTTTTGAGTTTTGCATTAGCTGGAAGCCATAATTATAAAAAATGAACAGAAATACCAAGTGAAATATGTTCCTCTGTGTGTAATTAATCTATATTACACATCTATCTGTTTAATTCACTTTTTGAATAGAATCACTGAAATAAGTTTACTTTTAATTAAATACCTGTATTTTGTTTTGTCGTCTTTGTTAATTAGCAATGTTCTTTCTCTGTTCTCTTCACCTTTTATCTTTGTCCTCTGTTCTGTTTCCATACTGTGTCCTCAGTGTCGGTGGATCAGAGAAGACGAGCACTTTGGCTTCAGGAAAGTTTCCCCCACGTAGTCGCTTGCACACCTTCAGCAGGAGTCCTGCAGGAGTTCGGAGGACGCCTTCCAGGGAGCTGGTCTGTTTTGGCAGACACAAGTTGAGGAAGATCTCCCCCACCTTCTCAAAAACAAGTAAGAAACCCTTATCAACGTTTAAAGGATGAAGTCATTTGTAGTTATTATTGACCAGTTTTCTGAGAAGTAGCTAATGGGCATTAACAAGATTTTGGTTTAGGGGTCATCATAGTTTAGGTTTGTAGTCCAGTTGACCCAGAATTGATTCATCAGTCACAGTAGATGCAGGTAGAGAGAAGGAATGCATGGCTACAGTGGCTTCAGAACTACTAGCTGATGGCTAACAACAATTTTACAGTTTTTAAACGTGTCTTTATTTTTATATATATTATATATATATATATATATATTATATTTTTTTTTTTTTTTTTTTTTCCTCACGATTCATGAGTTGATGTTCTGCTGTTCTCTATCTGGTATAAAATGGCTTTTACACGCATTTGTTAAAATAATTCTAACAGCAGTAGGTCTGTTCAGGATGTAGCTGCGGAAAAAAAACAGGAAATGCTTTGAATCCATTAATAATTTCCAACTCTCTCTGCTTTTACTGGTGGTTCAGTCCTGCCAACCACAATTCTGTGTCTCGTTTGGTTTCTTCCAGCTGACACAATTATGCTACAGTGCTTTGTAAAAAGTTTCTTAATTTTTCAGTCAAATGGAAGGTTTTAAGCGGTCATTTGACTGATTTCTATTTTAATATTAGTGACTTGAACATGCTTAGAGGTTCAACAATAATTTCCTTCAAAATGTTTGATTAGTGATTATGGTTCATGTTCATGCTCTTCTCCATACCTGCTCCACCCTTAGTTCCACCTACTGTGTAATGTTTCTATTTATAATCCTTCATTATCCATCTATATATTAGAATATTGCACCACTTTCTACCTTTCCAATACATATATTAGTAATGAAATTGACACCAACAATTTGGCAGCATTGGAAGAAAATATAGCCATACATGATGACTGGTTTATAAGGCTGAAGTTGGATTCCCACTTGAAGTTTCCAAGTTAGGTATAAGGTATAATAATATATAGGGATATTTCACATTTTTGTCAAAGGACTGCTTTTGATCCTTTCTCTTTCAAAATCTAAAGCGCTTAATTGTAAAACTTTAACTAACTGCACAGGGATTATTTATAACACAGCTTGAGATCTGTATTCTATTTAATGAAAACAGATAAAAACGATCAGCACTTGGGCTGAACAACCTTAAGAAAACATGAAAATTTAGTATTATTGCTCAATATTAGGATGACGATACTGATTGGACTTAAAGCTGTGGCAGGGAGCTCTGAGAAAACCGTGGACTAAGCCTGAAAGTTTGAACAAGCACACCTTACTTGTCCCTCCCCCTTGACCTCTGCTGTGCTACACCCCTCCCTCTGCAGCCCAGCCTGCCGCACACAGCACGTTCACTGGTAGGGATGCGGCAGCAACGATTTTCTTTACATTGACTAAGACCTACCCATACCATCAGCACAGCTGCAGCAACCGGGAGTGCAGTATTTCTGGAAATAGCTGTAGGACCATTGGGAGGAGCCAAAGGAGCTTAATTTTTATTAATTTTTTCGCAGATTACTTAATCTCATATTCTACCGTCAGGACATAGTGACAGTTTGAACAAAAATATAAAAAATACTTTTACAAGTTACTTACTGCAGCTTCAATCTGTTTTTATTTTCCCAGTATTTTCATGTATTGTCACAATGTCTGCACCCTCGTCTTTGAGCTTTAGCATCTTGGCAGCTAAGATCTTTATCAGGTGTGGCAGTATTGTGTCTAAATGTTGTTATTAATGCAAGACTCCAGAAATGTTATCACCTGCCAAATACTGCATCCAAGCAGTCCTTTCGCAGTATTGGCCAGAGTGAAATTGCACTTCGACTCCGTATATTTTGCAGCTCCAGTTTAACATCACTTTAGATGTAAAATCCACAGTAGAGTTTTTAAGACTTTATTTGTAAACGTAATGTCAATATCTGGCCTCGATCTCATAAGATGAATGTATTGTTACACCTGGTTTGGAATGAATTGGACAGTTTTGTGGGTGGGCCATCGCCTTACAAACCTCCTACCCTCTATTTCTGCCTTATTTTATCGTAGTTACAGTCTAGACTCCTCTGTGGTGTCTTGGTCTCCTATAGAGGAGACTTGGGTATATGAGAGGACCACTAAATTTGACGAAAGAGGAATCATCTCAGCTTTAGTTTGTTCTAGCCTGCTGCTTTCCATCTGTTAAATGAGCCTTAAATGTGTTTAAAATGTATCAAACTTTGTGCAGTTCACATTGTGATCCAGGGGTCAACAAAGAAAACACTTTATTGTCTTTTAATATAAACTCTAAGCTGATAATCAACCACAAACTAGTGCTGATGGGTGACCTGCAGAGTAAACAAGTATTTTCCAAAGATTTGGTTTTAGTTTGTTTCTCTAAATGCCAGTTTCTTAAGTTTTTGTTTTTCAATTTTTTTGAGTTTTATTTTTCTCAGTGTGATCTTATATCAGGACAAATATATCACGTATTGAAAATCAGTCTCTGCCTTCTCCAGTAGAGGGCAGCAAATCGCATCCATGTGCTGCTTGTTAAGGCTTTGTAGGACCTGCTGCCACAGAAGGGGCTTACAGACCGAGTTGGTAGGGGGTGGGGAGTGGGGGGTGTTAATTGATTGCCCAATTCAGCCGTGATGGCGAACAAGTGCCGATAGCGGGTAATTTGCAGAGGTGGAGGCGAGCAGCGCCGCTGCTATCAAGCCCTGGCACCACTCTCCCTTCAGCAGATAAAAAGGAGCTAATGCATAATTATCCTTTTGCAAATTGGATTGTTTTAACGAACTGTAGAATATAGTCCTAACCTGATGGAAAGCAATCAATGTTTTTACAGCCCCCCCCCCCTCGCTCCCTCTGTCCCTCCCTCCACTGGCCCCTCCAACCCGCCGGTCGTTCTGTGCGCACCCTACACGCCTCATGCCCATCTTGGTGTAATCTCCCATTCTCAGTGAAGTCAGAAGACATTAGAAAAGCCATCACTATTAACATTACGCTTTATTCGTCCTCATGGGTCTCTGTTGATCAGCCTAATTCTCTAACTCAGCCTGGATTCTTTCAGACTCCTTCTGTTTTCCTCTTTTCCCACCCTGCATCTTTTCTCCCTGATTTTTATGCCATACAAACAACCTAAATGGCATGCGGCGGGAACATGTGCATCTCTAATTAAAGATGGGTGTTAAGACTCGGACCCAGGAAAGGTGGAGCAGGGGTGAGTAAAGAGGAAGATGAAGCGAGGGAAGCTGTGCGCACCCGTCTGCACCTCTGATAAGAGCCGCTAATAAAGAGCAAATTGAATTACTAATGATGGGAAGCAGAGTCCCTATAGATGAGCCCGTTAAAAACAACCTTATGACCACTCACACATGCATGATAATACACTCACAAACAATGTTTCTTAATTTCCTCCTCAATGACTAGTTTGAGCCGTCCTGGCCACGTTAAAGGGGGTGGCATTCTGAGGTGCTTGGTTATCTCTGGTTTAATTTAAAGAGGGCATAAACCCAGGAAAGCAGTTGGGACTGTAATGAATCGAGGTGGGTGATGTGTGTTGACTATTGTGTTGTGTGTGTGTGGTGTGTGTGTGTGTGTGTGTTGTGTGTGTGTGTGTGTGTGTGTGTGTGTGTGTGTGTGTGTGTGGTGTGTGTGTGTGTGTGTGTTGTGTGTGTGGTGTGTTGTGCGCATCTGTGGTTGCAAGTACCCAGAGGCAGCCATGAAGCCCAGATAATCAAATAAAGCAGATAAACGTCAGGAACGGACAGAAGACGGTGAAGAAGAATGCTGAGCCGTGCGGCTTCAGGCCCCATGTGAAAGCTTTCTGGAGCGTTTTAGGTCTCTGTCTGAACTCTGGCTTTTTTCCTTCTCTTTCCATCACACAGTACATCTCTTTGTTCACTGTTGCTGGCTTTGCTGTGCTGATAATAATCCTTAAGCATAGTTCTAAATATTACTTTTCGCATTTTTTCCTTTTTTACAACATAAAAGCTAATCGGACTTATATTTCTGGACTGTTATTAGTTGTGCAACCCACAAATCTGGCCTTTATGGAAGAGTGGCAATAAGAAGCCAGAACACTATGTGTGGATAACTAACACTGTACATAATCACGATCACCGTCTCTACTGTGAAACAGGGCGGTGGCTGCATCATGGTGTTAGATGCTATTCTATTCTATTCTATTGCTCATGAACCAGACAGGAAGAGGGATGAACCCCTGACCTCGAGCCAAAGGCTGATTCTCTAGCTGCAGTTACCGTCGTACCCGTTGCTGGGAGAGGGCTCTTTTATCACAGAACTGCAACAAGCATCAGAGAGTAAATTCCTTAACAAGTTCAGCGCTGTTTGATTGGCTTTTTAAAATGATTTGTCAAGTTTCCAGAACCTTTTGGACTACACAACATGTTGCTGCTCATAGACAATAATAATCTTTTGTCTAATCACACGTTAATGTTTTCATCTCTGTTTGAGCAGTACTTTTGGATGTTTTCTGAACTCCTTACCTTTTCTCCCTCTTAAATGGTTGTACACCTCACCCGCCCAAGCTTTGCTGTATTCTCTGGTCGTTGTCAGGTTGTTGTTTTTTTAACTTGTATTCTGTAGTTCGGCTGAATCCGCTGCATTCAGCTTTAGCTTATGGACAAGCTGCCTGCTTCAACATGACACCATGGAGCCGATTGCCAACACAAAAGAATCTTCGCTCCTCACCACCCACCTCTCCCTCCTATACGGATCCTGTTGCCGTGCCTGCAGTGATCCCATTTATTTTCCTCATAAATCAGGAGGGCTGCTTTTGCAAGGAGGCCCACATCACTGACCTGTTCCACTCTCATCTCTGTATTCATGCATGCTGCTGTATGCACAGATACATGCCGACATGTTGGGATGCTGTCAGCGCACACTTTGCATCATCTTACTCCATGCTGAACTTCATGTTTTGTGCTGAAGGGATCAAGTTCAGCACAAAGTGTTACAAACTCAGCTTCTGACCATTTAGTAGGACTTTAGTTTTTTAAAGGGTTTTTTGATATATTCAGGATGTCCTGTATAGAGTTGAGATGTCAGGATGTTTACAGCAGCTACTTCAAGGTTTCTCTTTTATTGTGACATGAAGCTGAAGACTTAAACATTTTTTTCACTTTTCTTTATAACATTTTCTGATTGGATAGTAAACTGTCTGGAAAATATAGGAGTTGACACTGTATCCAATTGCATTGAAATTCAAAGGGGCTTTCTTTGACACAACATTGATGTGTACAACATTATTTCCTCTGTTGGATACTGCAGATCTGAATGTAAAGACACATGTTTATACTCATTTTTTAACTCTTTTGTTATTAAATCTCGCATTGACATTTTTTTTCTTTTTATTCCAGTTTGCTCATGATGTTTGATTCTGCCTCTGCATGTTTGTCATTGTAGAAAGTGATTTATGTCCACAAGGAATTTGGGTTTTTATTTATTTCAATTTATTTATGGTTTTGGATTTCTTTCTTTTTTGGAATTATTTTGCTATAATGACCATGCAGTGATTTGTAAAAGCCGGTGACTTGTGGTGTTAATCATTTATCGTGTTAAAACAAGAGACGCACCAATCAATCCACCACAGACTGAAATCGTCTGATGCTTGCCCTTATTCGATCTGATCGGTGATTGGCAGGTTAAATACTGAAAACTTTATTCTGTAAAGGCATCAAAACTAAGAACTTAAAAAAAAAACAGTATGTATTTTGATGCACAATCAGGTAGGACATAATGCTTTGATGCATAAGTGGGAATAATCTTGCCTTTTCTTTATTTTCTGTTAAATTGGAATCTTAAATGTCTACCAAAGAACCTGCAGCTGATTCTTTTTTTCTCTTTCATATTTTGTTGTCTTTAGGAAACAAGCAATTTGCAGAATTTAAATCCCGCAGGTCAGACCTAAAAAACAACTATAAAGCGTATTGATCCAAAAAAGCCTTATTGGTGCACCGCTACTTTAAACACATAATGAACCTCAGTGTGTCTCCCACCTCTCCTGTTGCCACTTCCATTGTAAAGTTTCACAAACCTTTACAAAAAAGTGAAACTGGGAGGGCTTACCAGAGTTTGTGCAGCAGAAGCTATTAAATGTCTTCACTGGCTGATTATTAAACAATCTGACTGCCAGAGACATGTGCATCTCCCTCCTGTTTCCTTTTTTGACTTCATCTTGGCTGAGCAGCCATTTGTTTATTTTTGCTGGTTTATTTGCATCACTCTCTGGTTCACACTTGATCCAGTTTCTTCCACTTTTGCTTCACACTGCGACCGCTTGTCCCGTAGTCTGGTTTCACTGACTCACTGTCCCACATTTACACTCCTGTGAATGTCTGTGCGTGTTCCCGCATACATACTGAGCCAGCTATAGAGGACTTTAATGCTGTTTGTTTGAACCTGTTGCACACAACAGCAGTTGCTCTGTGCATGCTTTAAGCATCACCGTATTGTATCAGAACCTTTATAAGTCAAATTATTTCGATAGTTTGTTTGAATGGTGGTCCCGTCAGCTGTTTTTTTGGCACACAGTTCTCTAAATGCCATTCCTGGTCGTATTATCGGTTGGTCAACAACACTCACACACATTCTGCTCATTCCTGCTCACTTTCTCAGGCTCTCTGTGTCAAACAGGTGGACGTCTGTCTTCTCTTTCTGTCCATGGCCTTCGCCCGCTTTCTTTTTCTTTATGTCTGTCACCATTTGTCTCTCTCGCACATGCTCCCAATGACATGTGCGGCCACACACACGCGACAAACCACATATCCAGTTTTGTAGCATTGCTGTAATGATTTAGGGAGGAACTACAGTTGTCTCTGCAGATAGAGGATGTGCATACCTTTTTTGGTCACTTTACATTTTTAACTTTCACTTATTTCTGTGTATGCGTATCGGAGTACAAACCTCTGCATGCATTAATCCTGGAGGCTCTTACGTTGCATGAATGATTCCGTTTCTGATGTAAGATGATGTGTTGTGCAGGATGGGCTTAGTATAGCTCTCTGCACTAGTGCACTGTAACATTTGGCATTTTGATTAACCTCTCCAGATTCAAGAAGCTATGCTGCCTGTTATCCGAACACTGTACCTTCTCAACTGTGTCGGATGCCCCTCCTCCCTCTCTGGGCAGCTATCAAACTGTCAGCTGGCCATAATTATTTGAGTTGGCCTTCCAGAGTGCACCCAGACTGCAAGGAACACTTGTTGCACTGTGTTGAACTTTAAGTTAATTTCTCAAAAAAATATCTATCTTGTCGTGCCAATGTTTTTTATTGCAAAACCTAATCCGTGTTTTTTGATTGAACTCTCAGATCATCCTGTGTGTCTTCATGAGGGGAAAGATCATGCTGTATGTTGAGGGGGTTGACCGGCATGTGTTGAAATGTGTAATCAATACTATTGAGTCCAGAAACTTGACCCTGAGATGTATCATGACTCATTCCCAGTTAAGGAGGTAAATGTTTTCTTGGTATCCAGAGGAGTGGCTCACGAGTGAGGCTGTCTGAATAAATCAGAAACCTAACAGGACACAGGCAGAGGCCCCTAATTATTTGAGAACACATGGCTGGCAACAAGTGTCACCTATTGGTAAATGACACAGCTGCTGCAAACTTCCCATGACTGAACTGGTGAATCCATAATTCCTCAAACTTTTCCCCACCGAGCATGTTCTGTGGGCAACCTGTGATTAATTTAATAAACTAAAGCATTAAAGTTTTACGTCTACGTTTTAGAATTTTACGTTTCTAATCTAAAGATCCCACCAATTGAAAAATCTAACTTTATACACATTTACACACTTTACAGGTACATTTTGTATATAAGTTAATTGTTAAGCTTGCCTTTTTTTCCACTTCCATCTAATAGGAATACGCTGGTAAGAACTTTACCACAAGGTGGCCGTAATGTTTTCCAACTACCATAGTGCATTACTGCTACCGTGTGGTTGTGCTGTTAGCATGTACAGTACATATGTACAGTACATAGGTGAATTCTCACCAAAATGATAAGTGCATAAAAATTTGATTCAGTGAATGAAAACATACATTTTAGTTTATTTCAACTAATGGTTTTATTATTTCGCCTAATTTCAATGTTCAAGAGTGCACAAGAAAGTAAGTGTGTAATAAATCTTTGTTAAGATACAGTAGCTTCCCTAACAAAACACTTCAAGGTGGGATTAAGCCACGCTTTTCTGTCTTCCATTTTTTTTTTTTTTTTTTTGGAGAAAACTGGGGTAGAAGTCAGCCTAGCTTTATTACGCCCCTGACTCGGCAAGCGCTGCAGTCACAGGCCCGCATCAGCTGACTTCTGTTCGAGCAAGCAAAATCCGCAGTCAAAGGAGTGATGTGGCTTGTTCCAGCTGCAGAATTCAGAAGCATAAAGACTAAGTAATTTCCGATGAGAAGAGTAAGAAGGTGAGGTATGTAGTTTCAGTTAAAGCATTCGCTCGCCCAACAACAGTATCGCTGCACTGAATCTTTCTGCCACTATTTTTTGAAAACATATCGGTAGAAACCCGATCCAGATGTCAGCTCATGCCTGCTAGATTTGAAGTAATAAAGGACAGAGTTTGTGAGCATGCTGTAAATGCCACTGCTGCCTTTGGACATCTAGTGCAGTTTGTTCACATTAGCGTCCTTCAGTAAATATGATCAAATAAAATAATAATGAAGTCTCTAAACATAAAACCACCCCAGAGAACGAGTTTTTCTGCTAAACACCTACAAAAAGCTCATTTAATTTCACATCGTAACCAAAGTGACTAAAATTGACACAACATGCCAATGAGTATGTGCATGTGTGTATAGGCCATCCAGGTGATTGGCTGCTCAGTCAGCTTAATCTTATTGTTTTAGCTTGTAAATGCACTGTTGCAGCCCCTCGTGTCCAGACAACAGTATTCCCATTCTCCCCTAAAAATGTCTGTCTCTGCAAGTCTTGAAATATTCTAGCTCTAATGCTCGTCTTTGCTATCAATAGTGCAGGGAGCCATTATGCTGCGCTGTTTTCTAGCCGGGGACACTTCCCCCCGTAATGCTGCCCACCCCCGTCGGCGACCTTAGGAGGGTGTTCAGCTATTTCCGCATTGGTGTCATATTTTTGTTTTGTTTTTTTTTTTTATAGAAGGGACTAACTGTTTAATGACAAAGTAACAATACACAAATACATTGAAAACAGGTACACAGTGGTAAATCTTGATAACTTTAACTGATCCTGGCCGTCTTTCTATTTTAAAACAGCTACAGTTCATTTTATTGAGCTCACCAAAAAGTTGGAACTTAAAATTATGTTTCTAGAAATTAGATTTTTAGTTTCTTATTATTTTAATGTCAAATTTTGAATGAACCTATTAAGTGTAAAGTAATGGAGTGAATGCACAATGGCTGGTCATTAGAAAGGAGAATTTTTAATATATCCTGTGACAAGGCTTCCCTTTTGTTGACTGAGGCTTGTTTAAGCACATGATTAGTACTAAAAATTTTATTACATAAGTATACTTTTATACATTATGCCTCAAGACGTTTTTCTCACACTGTTAATTTTCTAATTTTAATTCTAATAGTCAATGCAAATGTGCTGAAGTGCAGACATACACATTAAATGGTAAATAGTGCTTTTCTGGTCATACTGCCCACTTAAAGCGCTTTAGACTAGAGCCACATTCACCCAGTCGCACTAATGCACACACCATCATACACCAATACACAGATCAGTATGCAACGGGGTTAAGTGCTTTGCCCGAGGGCACATCGACATGTGACAAGGGCAAACTGGAATCAAACCTACAACCTTCCGATTGTAAGACGACACCCAGAATCAGCAACAGAGTTTTATTTTAAAACCCGTGGTAGAAATGTTCGGTTCAAGTTCCATTGCAAACAAAGTGGGAATGATTTGGCACAAAATATGAAAGAATTTACATAACTTGAAAAAAAATGTATGCAACTGTAATTTATGTTGGATTATAAATTGATTTACTATTTAGGACTCCTGTGTAAATGGTATTCTTTGTTACATGAAGGTGTGTGTGTGTGTTTGTTCTGGTAATGGGGAGGGGAAAGTCAGAGGCCATTAGTTGCTGCTTCATAAATCTCCACCTTTTGTCAGCTGTAGAGCCTGCCAGCATTGGTGCCCAGCCCCTCTCCCCGCGACCCTGTGACAGTAACCCAATCTCAGCAAGCTCTCCTCCATATGTCTGCACACACTGATGTGTTTCCATAATAATCATGTTTGGGGGTGGGGGTTTACGTGGGAAGACGGTCTGTAGAGCTCCTGGCATTTTATTCTTGTCTCTCACTCCAACAAGTGCATATAAGTTCTCGGATTCTGTTTTGGACACATATAACCTGATTCACGATCAGTAAGTTCGAACACCTTCGCTGAAACCTATGAGGAGAACAGAACTCATTAAAACCCATTCACAGTTGAGTCAAGATATAGTATTACTAAAAAGTGCAGTGCTGAATAAATGTAGAGAAACAAAAAAAAAGAAGTGCGTCAGGGTTAAACTTATTTGCACATAAAAAACAAATGTAATATGATAATCAAGTTACAGCTGGTCACACTGCAATGACAATCTAAAGGTCCCAGAAGTTACAAATTGGTGTTAAAAACACATCAAATTCCTGTAACAAACTAGAATGCAGCTGTCAGAGTAAATGCATTAAATCGTGCATGCACTGAACTGTGGAAATTGTTTTATGCACCTCATTCAGTCACAGTTATCACGATAATCGTGCTGACTGGATCATCCCAAGTATATGAAGCTGTACGACTGAGTTTCCCATCTGGTCACAACACAAACCAGGCGTTAAAATTGCTCTTTAAATTAACGAGTTTAGTTTCTAACAGGGTACACAAAGTGTATTATGTTACAAAACTAATGCCAACAACGTGTGCGCTGCATGTGTTAGAGCCAACCCTGGTGTTGGTACTGTGCAACCAAACTATGATCAGCACTGCATGGTTATAAACAACAACGCGTCAACCTTCAGGCAAATTAACAGGTGTCTTCCAGTTACCTTGAAATTATTCCAGAAACCGCACCTTGAAATCGTAGCGGGTCTTAAGTGTAGCTTGTAGCTGATGACTTGTTAACAACTTTGCAGGGACAAAAAAGGGCAGGAGTCTGTGTAGGGTTGCATCAACTGGGTTTCAGTTCACCTTCTGAGGTCCTGAATACAACAGAACTGATCCAGCTTCAGTATTTGTGAAGAGAAGGGTGTTTTATTTGGATAACCTTCTTGCTTAAAAGCAAAATACACCAATTGAGTATGTTTGGCTATTGTACAGCTCTTTCTTTTTTACAGTCGGCAACGTTTGAAATAGATTTAGCTCTTTTTTTACCTCTAGTGTTCATTTTGTTTGTTTACTTAAATTCGACCTCCCTACCCTACGAACAGAATGAAGAGGCACAATGAAGGTTCTGCAGGCTGTGTGTAACTGGCCAATGAATAGTCACATGTATACTGTGTGCAGACCTTTTCCATTATTTTTCATCATATCATTTCTGATAAGATCATGCAGTCACACTAACAGCTCTACAGTGCAATGAGTGTTCTTCTAACTGATTGTCTAACAAGATCGTCTGGAGTCTCCCCCCATTAAAGCATAAAAAAGGTAAGGGCCCACCTTATCCTTACTATTTCATTACTTCTTTTTGGCCCTGTTTCAGTTTCATGCCCTCCAATTACTCCTCTGCTCCGCCTGGATCTCCACTCAAGTCACAGAGCCAAATTGTGGGTCATGCTCCCAGCCTGTGAAGAAACCGGACGCTTCATCGTCTTTTTCAGCCTTTCCAACTTTCCATTTCTGTCATGCTGGCCTGGACATCTGAACCCCCCTTTACTCTCCTACCAGTGCTATTCTGGTCTTGGTGAGTTATTCACTGAGCCCCACCGACTGCTCCCCTATCAATGCTATGTTCCCATCCTTCCAAGTATCCCTGTTACACTCATGGTTACCACTTTTTGGGCTTTTGCTTCTTTTGAAGCCCCTTTGTTATTTATCTAGACTCTCCAACCTTTAATGGCATTTAAACCTCCTAAACTTGATTCTCCAACCCTCCCTTACATGCATGCCCTTTTTGTTTGCACGTTAATTGATTTCCTCCCAAAGCCAGCAATAAAGTCTGCCCATCCCATTCTGACCCTACGATCCGAATGTCGCAGCAGAAATCTAGACTCATCAGACCAGCCAACGTTTTTCCAAACTTCTATTGTGCAATTTTGGTGAGCCTGTGCAAATTGTAGCCTCAGTTTCCTGTTCTTAGCTGACAAGAGTGGCACCTGGTGTGGTCTTCTGCTGCCCATCCGTCTCAAGGTTCAACGTGTTGTGCGTTCAGAGATGCTCTTCTGCATGCCTTGGTTGTAACAAGTGGTTATTTCAGTTACTGTTGCCTTTCTATCAGCTCGAACCAGTCAGGCCATTCTCCTCTGACCTCTGGCATCAACAAGGCATTTGCGCCCACAGAACTGCTGCTCACTGGATATTTTGTCTTTTTCTGACCATTTTCAGTAAACCCTAGAGATGGTAGTGCATGAAAATCCCAGTAGATCAGCAGTTTCTGAAATATTCAGACCAGCCTGTCTGGCACCAACAACCATGCCACAAGTCACTTAAATCACCTTTCCTTCCCATTCTGATGCTCGGTTTGAACTGCAGCAGATCGTCTTGACCATGTCTACATGCCTAAATGCATTGAGTTGTTGCCATGTGATTGACTGATTAGAAATTTGCGTTAACGAGCAGTTGGACAGGTGTACCTAATAAAGTGGCCGGTGAGTGTTTTCATGACTTCCAGGCTCCGGACACATAGTCTGTGGCTTGCGATTGTCTTCAGCGCCCCTTTGTACTGATACCTGAATAAAACCAGTGCAACCGACTTCCTTCGGACACCACCATATTAGTAAATACAGTTCACCTGAGTACCATCTAATCTCACAACTCACAAAGACCAAGTGACAAGGAAGACAGGTCAGATATGAAGGTTATAAAATAATATCCCCAGCTTTGAAGCTCTTACAAAGCACTCTTCAATACGTGATTCAAAAACGGAGTATGGCACAAATTTAAGAAATGGACGTCTGCCTAAACTGACAGCCCAGGCAGGAGAAGCATTAAACAGCAGGTGATATTTACATTTAGTCATATTCACAAATATATTGAACTTTATTGATGCTCTCATGGCACTAACAGTGGGAACATATATAAAACAGTTACATTTCCAACTATACTGTCAGTTTTTTGGGGTTTATGGACATCTTCTATTGGAATTTATCACAATAAATCCTAATTCCTATATTTCTTGAACATATGGATAACTAGGAATATGATAATTGTCCATCCCTAGCACCATGTACCATTTTCCTTCGACTTCACAATTGTCCAGTACTTTGTGTTGGTCTATTAAAAAAAATTCTTTTTTAAAAAAACACATTGAAGTTTCTTGTAAGTTGGCAAAATGCGAAAAATATAAAGGGTGTGAATACTTTGCAATGCGCTAAAAATTAACTATGTTCTTGTTCTACCTGAGGTGCACTGTTTTCTGTTGATCTGACATAAATCACTTTAAACTGCAGTCCAGTAACATTGGTGTAATTGCAGTTTAGATCTGATTGTCTTTGCCTTCAATCATGGGCCATTGGAGAAAAGTAGAGCTGAATTACTCTTTTCTCTTCCATTGATACATATTTTCCATAAGTCACAGTTTTGATTATGTCCCTCAGTTTAACCTCTACTCTCCCCCTCCCCCCAGGGCCCGAGTTAGATGTTTTTTTAAATATATATTTAATAATGGATGATTGTTTGTGTTTGTCAGTCAGAATGCTTTAAGACAGCTGCTAATTCCTGCAAGGCGCTATTGATTTAACCATGCTGGGTGCAGATTGTTTTATAGCCAGAGAGGAACAGAGGATCCCCCCTCCAATCACTCCTCTCCCAAGCGCCTTCAGTACATGCTCCTCTTGTCAGGAGTCCTACCCTTTCTTTGGTTGAATAATTAATGTTCAGCCTATTTAATTAGTTAGATTTGCTCCCAACAGAAGCAGAGCAATTGAGCCTGCAGCTCTTTTTTTGCAACTGTTGAATGCACAGTGAAGTAGCTCATTCTCCTGCTTAATGCTGCTCCTGATATTTACTTGTACTCTCTCAGGCATGGCTGTCAGTGAGTTGGCATCTGCACTAGTGGTGTTTCAGGTAGTAGAGTGACCACTCTGGCAGCTGGATGCTGCAGTTTCCTACTACTGGCCTGCCACCAGGGCTGGCATGGAGAGCTGGGACCGGGTCAAGCTCGGGACTAGGGGCTGCGGCTGTCATCTTAATAACAGCTACCACAGGCCAGAACAATAAAGATTTGCTGCTTAAAGGGCTAAACACAAAAAATAAGAACTGTCGCAGTTGTGATATTTAGGCTGAGCCATTCAGTGACTTTTGTCTTTTATCCTCTGCTGAGAAGTTGATGATTTTGCATTACATTTTTTTAAACACCAAATTAGAACTGAAAAACATTTTGTGCCTAGTTTTAGTTTTTAACACTACTATTGGTAAAGTATGCAAAATGTATTCCATCATCTTATCTTGCAGTCTTCCCCCTTTTAAATAAAGGCTTGACTCATCTGTCCCCTTTAGATAGTTTTAGAGCGTGTGATGAAAATACACATTGGTTATGACTTCATTGGTAACTTAATTAACTCAACATACTGTTTAAGAAATAAGTGACCAGGATGTTGGTCTCTACATATGTTGATCATGAGTGATGGCAGGATGGTTTACTGCATCAGTCTGTCGTATTGAGAAAGAAGCTCTGCTGAAAGGAGAGACCTTTGATTTTATTGCTCCATCTTAATTCAAATTCTCACTGTTGATCATAAAACAGGGATAGTTACTAAAAGAGCCAGGTCCTGGGTACAAGCGACTGAAATGAGCATCCTCCATTAAAAGTAGTTTGTTGGAACTGTTTGGGTAAAGCCAATCCCTCGAAGGCTACCTTTGGATGTTTTTTATGGGCTTAGCACTGAAGGGAGTACATGTTCCTTCTGGTCCTTCTGATTTTTGCTGATTATGATTTCTCTTAAAGAGCTATAAGAAGATAAAGGACCTCAATGTAATTATTTTTCTCTATCCCTTCTGCTATTTGCAAGCATTAATAATTTTATTTGGAGTAGTTTGATTTTATATTAGTTGACTATTTGCAGCCGTCATGCATATTCATTAAAACCTTGATGGTGTGCTCATAAAATCTCACGGTAAACACTGTGTTTTGTATGAAAAAACAGTAATATGGAATTTAAGTTGATACATTCAGAAGGCAGAGAGACACCGCTGCAGCATTTTTTATCTGACTTTATTTTGTTGATGATGACAAAGACGGGGTAGACTTAAACCAACTTTTCTGTTAGGGGTCTGTTAGTTATTTTTCCAATAATGTTACTCATAACTAATCTGTTTATGAGTCTTTGCTTGTGTTTCTTATTAACCATAATAATTGTTTCATCGGCTGTACAGAAATAAAGATGAAAACCAAGTACTGTCGGGTTTTCAATGAAAACCTGGTCGGTTGTTGATTCTTAGCTCTAGTTTAGCTATTGGCAGCCTGTAAACATCAGCAGGAAACACTGATTGGTTACAGAAGATGAGTGGAGAGGATTTTGTTGCAACTTTCTAGTCCAAAGGAAACTTCTCAGGAAAGTCAGGAGGTCTGGTCTGTGCTGTTAGTTCTCACCTGTGAGTAGATCAGGATGTACAGCCAGGTCCAAGATTCATGTGCATAGTCTACATACAGCACCAATATCCATGTGCACCAGCGGAAAGTGCTTTTCGGACTTCTGCCAAATAGGCGGCAGAGGGGCCTCTGGCATTGCTCCTGCTGGATCCGCAAATTGATGGTGATGAACTTTTGTTTTTTGGCCAGAGCGGAACAAAAGCTTGTCTTGTTGTGAAATTAAAACTGATCTTATTTTGGTGTGAGATTTTTTTTTTTTCTTGAATCAGTGGTTCAGATGTAATCAATGTCCGGTTTGCTTTTTTACCTAATTACTTTTCAAAAACGTCTTGTCAGCACATAACATTGTTTCTTGCTGTTTGGTCAGTGCTGTTTGAAGTAGGTATAGTCTGTCTCTCAAGAGTCATTACAATTTTAATGTGATTTAATGCTAATTTCATGAGATAATTGAGAAATCTATTTTTACACAATATGTAAAACATCAAGTCGTACTAACATAATTTATTTTCTTTAATAAACACATGCCTGACATGCTTATATCTGGAACTGGCAGAGACAAATATTTAAGTGCTCACTTCAGCTTTGGCCAACTCTAAACAGGTAAAATGGAAATATGAACTGACTCTTAAATGTGCGTCTCTAAAAGAGATAGCTGCACAAGTCTGATCAATAAAATGAATCTAAAGTTTAAAAAGAGAGTTTGATTGACAGACCTTTGATATTAATTGCAGCAAGCTGATTGACAGGAATCATTGCCCCTTAAAAATCATAAAAATCTCAATAGGTAAAATGATTGAAAGGACTGTAAATCGTTTTTCAGAAGGGCAAGTGTGACTAAAGATGTTAATCCATCCATCCATCCATCCATCCATCCATCCATTGTCTCCTCTTAGTTGGGCATACCAAAAACACCTCCAGAAATACACCTTCGCTCTCCCCCAAATTATTGAGCTCCCCACTATATCTCTAAAGTTGAGCTCATTATAGCTGCTTGTTTCAGGTACATCATTTCGTCGGTTATAATTAATATCTTATCACCTAAGGTAAGGGTCTGAACATGGTTGGATTGTTAAATTGAGAGCTTAGGTTTTTGGTTCAGCCCTTTCTTCTCCACAACAGACTGGAGCAGCATCCATCCAACTGTTACAGAGGTAACGATCTCTCTCATCCATTTCCCCCTCCTTTCTACCATCACTTGTGAACAAGTTCCCAGGATACTTTTCCAGTTGAGACGTGGAGTGACTGCTGATTCAAAGGAAGCAGTACCCTATTTTCTGGTTGAAAACCATGGACTCAGATTTGGAGGAACTGACTTTCCTCCCTGCCTCTTCATACTATGCTGTGAACTGCTCCAGTGCACGTTGAAGGCCTAATCAGATCCCGTTTCCATGCTCCCTTGCAGCAAGTCAGAAATTCTTCCGAAGGAGGCTTGAAATGGCTTGAAAATCTAAAATCAGTTAACTAACTTTTTATAAACTAAAGGCATTAGCCAATAATATAAAAATAGAATATACTCCTGTAAATCAGGATTGTTGGATGGTCCATAGCAATCATAGCAATCAAGGACCATGCCAGTTATTAATGGTTTTCAGTTTGGCCCGTCTCTGTTTAAAAATATTTAGCAAATCCATCTAAAACCTCCTAACCTCTTCAGCCCGCTAGGCCACGCCCCTTTTTGGCGGTCAACCAAAGTAAGACTCAACCAAATTTTTTTTTCTCAAAGATATCGCAAGAGGAGGCTTTAATATTCACAAAACAATTCCACAAATAGCTTTTAGTTTTACAGCAGCTTAAACGCAGGCAATGGCATTTTCAGGTCCCTAAGACATCGCAGACTCTGAAAACATAATGGTACAAAAAGCACCTTTGTCTTTGCAGCACCCGCACATGTCTTTTATCATAACAAACTAGAGACATTCACCTTTCTCACAAGACATAATTTGTCTTTCTAGCACCTTCTCTGGTAATGTGATTTGCTTGCACATTACAGTCTGTTGGTTGCTGTCCGCCGGCTGCCAACTTGCACGCAACTCTGTTAGCTTCCAGTTATGTTTGCACATTTTGATGATATGCAGGGTAAATGTCATAACCAAAGGCTATACCATATGTAGAAGCACTTTTATTTGACCAGATTCCCTTTTTATTTCCTTTTAATGAGGTGAAACACACATTTGGGAAAGTATGGCACCCTTTGCCTAACTGCCATTTCCGCCTGGCACATTGCCCTCTAAAACGTTTTTGGAACATATATGCTTCAACTCATTCAGTCCAAATTTGCTGCAGTTATAGTGAAGATGTGGATGAATGCAACCTGGGGGTTTTCCTAGGAATTCCAAAGGATTTCCATAGTGTTTTGCAATGGTCATATAGAAAAAACTTTTGGCGAGGCTCAAAAATGTTTTTCTTTGTTTAATCACAGTTTAATCAGACTTAGTAACAGTTACATAAGTGGTTCCACTAGAAAAATGTCCTTTTATGTTTTACCTTCACACAGGTACCAAAAGTTTGAATGTAGGCCTTAAAACCGTGGAGCTATACTTGATTTATTTAAGGTATGTAATTTCAGGTGGAAATTGCTCTAAAACCCCCCAGGGCTTCACAGGTTAACTAATCCTAACCACTGAAGCTGAATCAACCTCATCACCCTATGGGTGGAAGTAAAAACCCAGTTAGTTTTTATCAAACCAAACAGATGCGTCCTTATTTTATAACTGAAGTAAACTTGGTAAATTGTTTTGCATTTTTCCTTGTTTAACTGTGCAGCTGTGGAGGAGACGGCAGTGGCTGTATGAGAGAGTGCAGTATTGATCTGAGGTAGTTCATTTTCTGCTGTTCGTGGTGAGTAACTCTGGGGGAAATGGCTACTTTGTCCCCTGTCATTGTAGCTTCAGTGTTAAAAAGGAGTTTAAAAACGGAAGAGTTGGAAGAAGAATTTCACATCTTTCAGTGATCAGAGTATCATCAGTAAAGACCTACTCCATCACAGAGAAACCCACACTTTATGCTGGGCTGTAATGCACATGTTTGTGTGTTTTCACATGTGCTTGTGTTAAACGTTAATATTGTGTGGGTGCTCTCGTGAAGCAGGCAGTATTGATCATTGACCATTTATTGTCCTGTGCTCCTTTGTGAATTGCTCTCTTGGAAGTGGTTAATTTGTCTCCTGTCCAAAGAGCTTCTGTGTATGTGTGTGCATGCACCTGCGGTGCGTGTGTGTGGTTAATTTGTGTCGTGTCTTTGAGGAGGGGGGTCTTAGTTGTTAAATACTTCACTCTGTCTCTGCAGATATTATTGATCATCTTGTTCGATGGCAGTAATGCTGGACACATTAACCAAACAACAGTCATTAATAATATAAACTCCAATTTAGAGAAAGAAAATTAAGCTTAATGTAAAACAAGGAAAGACAAGAAAATCAAATTGTTTGTTACGCTGTGAGCCATCGGACAGAATATGGAGTAAACACATCAGGTCTTTACATCTGGTTCACCTTGTTAACAACTCTTCTTGGATATGTAACATCAGACATAAAACATTGGCCAGAGACAAACAGGAAACAAAAACACTACATTACTAAGCCAATTACACTGGGTTGTTCATGATTTGCAACAAATAAAACCAGATAGAGGTGTTTGCAGCATCTTGAGCTTCAGTGATGAGTGAGTTGAGTGGGACAAAATCCCTATGTAGAACACGCAATACTAATGAAATGTGTAAGCTTTCTATGCTTTAAAGCTACTGAGTTTAAAAGCGTGTACACACCTATGATGTGTTGTGCAACAACAGGTTTGGTTTGGCTTTTAGAAACTATAAATAATTATAATTAATAATTAACAATTATTACCAAAATTATTATTACAATTTTAATATAATTTGCTTTATCAGAACAATGACTTTCCAAAATGCTGTTATTCGCAGCAATAAATTGACTTTAGCATACTTCAATTAATAAATTCTTTAACTAGGCTAATAACATTCAACTATACTACGGAGGAAAAATGAAAGAATAATGAAAACTAATAAAACATCAAAAAGACCTAAAAGAATAAATCATAACCAATAAACTGATGCAATGATCTCACAGTTCATTGTGAATATGTTCCTTAAGGGAATCAAGGCTTGTCTTCAGGAATTTGGATTGAAATAAGAACAGCAATTTCTGTGTCCAACAACCAGTTCACAACGCAAATCAGAGGAGTAAATAAAATATTATTTTAACAAAGAATTAAAAATCAATAACTCGCCACCACTGTGGATGATTTTGGAATGGAGTGATGAACTACTGACATGGCAGTGAGGAATGTTGTTAGGCTCTTACAAGGTGGCGAACGAATGAACAGACGCAATGAGGTCACATCTGGGTTAGCAGTTCAGCTACCCAAAGGAAAATAGCGGTCATTATTTTGCAACCACTTTAAGTCCCACATGTACATTTAAATACCAGGAATGCAAATATTAATTCGTGTACGATGAGCTGATCTAATGGTGGCTACCACAATTGCAGAGCTATTAGCTTTGAGCGGCTAGCGGGACACGATTTAGCACATTTAACACGGTTTAAATTTATATAATACAGTCCTGCTGTACACTTCTTGTTCTTTAGAGTTAAACTTAAATTAGGGCCTGTTCAGACATTGGCACTTAATGGCTGATGCAGTGGAAAGATTTTAGCATGACTACACACCTGGCTTTAAAGTTGATCTGATCACATTTATCTCTACATTCAAATCACCACATTACATCACATAGTGATATCAACTGAGCAACAATCAGGAAATCAGGAGGTCTCTGGAAGCTTCTGCCAGAACCTAAATCATATTAATCCCCTGAACTATCTCTGTACTTTGATGTTAACATGATTCAGATTTGATACAATTGGCATTTTTCAGACATTATTTACAAGATTGTTGATATGCTTAATTATTTATTAGCTTGAGTTACATCCTCTAAGAAAAGTTAAGCAGCTTCCTTACAGTTTAGCCCGAGGAAGGTTCATGACCCAAGAATAGAGTAGAATCTAATAGAATAATACTATTGTATTATTTTAATTAATTTGTTTTTGTCCCTGCTTAATAAGTTCGTTATCACAAATGCTAAACTTTTATGGGTAGGCTCGTAAATCGCCCGTCTGCACCTCATATCTCAAGTTACATTATTCAGTGTTTGTCAACAAAATTGAGTGAATGGATTATTGCTTAAACATCAGGAAGAAATGTCATTGTTTGAAGAGCAGTAAAGGTAAAAATTGATTATTGGCTGAATAAAAACTGTTGAAATCTTATCTGTTGGAATAAAAATTGTTAAAATCGTGTTTAACAAAGTATCCCAGTCCTGAAAAAAATCTATGGGGGAAATCAATTAGATATGGTGGCAGATTCTTATATGGTCATCCTTTGTTATTACCTTATGCTTTTGATTCATGTATAAAGTTGGATTATATGAACATGGATAAGAAAGACATCTATAAATAAATGAAATCTTATGTAATTTCCTGTTATGAATCATAAAGCTTTTAATTTTAACGTATCTGTGCTGCATCCAGTCATGCTATACTATTGCCTGCTGTAACTTTGAAGGACCTTACACTGTGTATATAGCTACATACATGTGTATAGAAATCTGTGTGTGTGTTGGGTATTCATGCCAGCGGTTCAGCAGAAGTGTTTCCTCCGAACAGATGCCCACTCCTCTTGGTTGTGATCAGCACTTTAGCGGACCACTGCCAGCTCCCTCTGGGCCCAAAGGGACCAATTAGGCCCTGGCAGCTGCACCCAGAGTGCCACAGTGAAAAGAGGGGGCCGTGGATGGGTGAGGATGTTGCACAAGAGAAGGGCAAAAAGTGCTAAGGACACATATTTAGACATGCAAGGTAACAACCCAGAGTTATTGCCAAAAAAGGGTTACTACTCAAGCCAAAGTTGGTGATCAAAAACAAGTAAATTCCTGAAGAGCGAGCCGGTTAAAGAAAAATTTTAAAAGGCAGTCTGTTTATTCTTAGGCCATCCTGCTCAGTGCGTCTGCTGCTCTTCTACTGAATCAGAAAGGGGAGACGGAAAGCCCTTTGACCTCTACACCTTTACCAAATTAGCACCCAGGCCAACCAGAGTCTTCCCTATCTTCCCTCTTTGTCCCCGCTGACCTTTAACCTGTGAACCCTAACTTTTCACCTTGGCAATATCAGGAATCTGACCCCCTCTCATGGATCAAGGCCAAGGGCCAAAGTGAACCATCAGACACGAGTTTTTTAGTTATTCCAGCCGGTGCTCTTCATTACACATGGATTCAAAGGTCAAATATCAGCCTCATTGACCTGGGTCATCTGGAAATCTATACTCTTTGGATTATTTGACATGCAAACCTTTACATTAGCACATGGAGGCCACATAGTATTAGTGTATACATGCTTTGGAGTGGAGGTAGAACCCTCTAATACTGTACTGTGCACTGTAAAACTAGTGATGCAGCGGCTATTTATTCTATATTTCTGCCTAAGTCTAGTTATCAAAATGAAAAAAAAACTGTAAATAGAGTTCACAGTTAATTTTCTAAATGTAATAATCTTAATGGTGGACTGTTTTAGCAGCAGTAGGAATACCTGTTGCTTCATTCTTTTAAATAAAAGCTGTTGGATCATGTTTTTTTTTTTTTCATTCTGTTTCCATTTCTTTTGTGAAAACATTGATTCTGTGAAACCGTAGTATTTTTAGTTGATGTTGTTATACCATGAGGATCTCATACTGGTTAGTGCCTATTGTGTATTAATGTAGAGATGTTTTATTAACCTGTCAGAGTATTGCTACACTAATCTTCTTTAAGTTGCAATCCTGGAGAGAAGATTCTGTAAATACTCTCTATAGTGCAGTAGCATCCTCTGGTGTCTCCGGTTCCACACCCTGCCTTCAGCTTTCCTCAGACCTGTGGCCAGTCTTCTTTCTCACTTAACACTTTGACACATTCTTGATGCCCGAGTCTCTACCACTGGCCTTGTACACCATGTCCTACTCTCTCACTCTGTGGCCAAAACAGAAGTTGAGGCTCGGTGTCCGACCGGCTGACTGGGCCTCATCACTCAAACCTAACTAAGAATCAGCAGCATGATAGATGCGCACCACGCTGGCGTCTGCAACTAGAAGCTCGGTTCTGCTTTAAATCTACACCAGTAATTCACCTCTGCTCCCTGTGTGTGTGGTGACTGACAAACTGCAGGGTCCTGCATGTGTCTTCAACCCATCACTCAGTATGCTTCATTTTCGGTATTGCTTCATTCCAGTGCAACAGTCTCGTCAGCCAACGTGTCTAAGCAACAGTCTTTTTCTGTTTGTAGCAACAAAAACTTCGACAAAAAATCGCACAGTCTCAGGACAATGTCAGGACAGCTCGCTAAGAACTTAATCCTGAGTATTTTACCTGGAATCCTATTATCTCATTGACCAGATAGCAACAGTTTTATTGGGGAAAAACTAACTACATTTAGATACATAGTTATGGGATAATTTGATCTAAATGGTACTGACTGGAGAAAAAATATAAAGTAATAATAAAAAACATCTATGGAAAATCTGTTACTAAGCTTTGCTCTCATTTTTTCATCCTTTTGTGATTTAAGTACCTAATTATTAGTCCCTTATGAGGAGTAGCTGAAATTTTAAATGGTGGTAATAAACACATTTCCTTTGACTCAGTTGCCAGTTTTAATTAAATAGAATGCAACAACAATTAAAAGGAAATAAAAAATACAGTTTATCAAAGGTTGCTAAACTGTCTTGAAAAATCAGGGATTTTAGCTGTTTTCCAGACCTGGATGGAGGAAAAAATGGCTAAACTTTCTTTTTTTGTTTTTTTGCAGAAATGCAAATGGTACTTTCACTAAATCTCCCATCAAAAGGAAAATATCCATTCATGCATTGGTCTGTCTGTCCATCCGTCCGTCCATCTATCCATCTTTAAAGGTCTTGACATATTTCTCTAAAGGCAGAAGTTCACATCCCTTGTGGAAAATTGTCTTGCCATTTAGGGATGCTCTCACATAACCTCCAAGTGGCCCAGCCTCTCATAGAAAACACTTTACGAGCAACACTTATCCTTCCATTCACAAATACCTACACCCGCACTCAGTGTGCTCACAAATAGATGCACTTGTAACTTATGTAATAATCGTTGTTCCTAAGTGGACAAAGCCTCAGGCTCTTCCTCCTGATGTGTCTAATGGGACCTGCTGATTGACATCCAACATCATCCTTTTGACCAGACATGACTCTTACATGTGCGACACAACCGTCACGGGACACAACTGCAAGTGCCTGACGGGATCATAAAATGGAGGAATGTTGATCAACGCTAAAGATTTTGGCAGCTCTCAGGGTTAGGTCAGGGTCAAGGTTGAGTTCACAGGGAAAACCTGTTTTCATCATGTCTTATTTACATTATTGATGTGCTTTAAGGGTGAAGGAACATACAGCTGCTCTGGAAAAGCACATATAGAAGCTGTTATTTAATTATTCATCAAGGATGTTGTCTCCTTGCATGTTACTCAACATTAAGAAAAAATACTTCGCGATTGTGCTTTTAATGTGGAAAACATCGTTACTAGTTACTAAGAGAATTTAGGTCCACACTTTTTTAAATTACATTTGAGAATGTTTGGCTTATTGATTTTTTTTTTTTTTTTTGCACCAAAGAAACTACTGACTCTTCTTGACTAATCCCCCAAAAGCTGTATCAAATACATTTGTGTCAGGGTTATAGCTGTCTCCACAGTCAATGGCACCACTGCTGTTCATACTTTGTACAACCCACTTTTGCCTATAGGACGGCACTTGGTCCTCTCCTGCCACATTCCACAAGGTTGGAACATACAGAGAGAGGGGACTTTGACCATGCCTTATTTGTCATAGTCAATACTCAAACTATGTAGGCAGGTTTAGACGTGCACATTTTGTTTGTTGTGGACATTTCCTGAATTGGGAAGATCCACACACTTTAAGTGTAAGTTAATTGAGCAAATATAATTTTCCCAACCTTTGTTACAACTGCTTTCAAATATGTGTAAAACCTGTTGCCAGTAATCCATTTCATATTCTCACACGATACTAACTTAAGATACCTGTTTGATTCTAATATTTTTATTCGTCTGTCTTACACGGTTTGGTTTTGTGCAACAAACCTTTGCAGTTAATTTGAGTGGAGGAATCCTCCTGTCCTGCTTTCCCTGGTCAGCCCGAGGTTTTCCAGGTCAGCTGGTGTCATTTACAGCTGAAGGCTCTGCTGTGATGATGGACAAATAGCCCTCCTATTCTCACACACACACATATTTTCACCCCTGACCATCACCCCTGCTTTTAAACAAGCCCCTGTGAGGTTACATGACATCAGTACCACGCTTGCTGGCATCATCTGCTCCCAGCAAGCACCGGGGGTCTATTATTTCTGCAAGTGGCCCCTCAACGACCTGTCATTTCTTCTGTATACATGGTTGTGGAGCCCTAAAATATTCCTCTAAAATCCTGAAGCCGATTCACGATACGGCGCAAAATGTTTTCTTTAAAATAATATTTTTTGTGTCAGCTAAGTGGCAGTCGCGCTAATTCAGTCATGAAGCTAAGAGCAACTGGTTGTCTGAAATCACCTCTGTTTGTTAGTTTGCAGGAATAAATGAAATGCTTGTAAGGTATGACTTAAAACATTTAGTTTTGGAAATCCCTGGCCCCTAAAAGCTTGATATTTTACTAATTATGATATTAAACTTTTTAGGGGGCTTTTTTTTCTTGGAAACTGCAGCCGATCAGACATAGGCAGGTTGCGACTTCATCTTCTATATATGCATAGTAATGTATTAAAATTAAGAATTGTTGAGAGAAAGCCATAAGAAATCCCAGCTATGTAGGGGACATGCCAAACATGTGGAAGATGGTGGTCTGGGGAGGAAAAATATTAATTTTGAACTTCATAGCCTATATTCAAAATGACATAAAACTAGCACTGCGCATTGCCCTGAACACATCATCCCATTGATGAAACATGGTAGTGGCAGCATTATGCTGTGGGAAGGGATTTTGTCACATGGAGCAGGGAAGCTGTTTAGATCTGATGATCACCTTCTAGCAAAATAACGATCCTTAACTTAAAGCCACATGGTGTGTAATGAGAAGATGGATGACTGTAATTTCAGCAAAAATATTTATACAAAGTGTTGACCAAAGGTGGCTAGTTTAAGCACCAATGCAGGCATATTGCCCCTACGTAAGAAACAGCAATGGCTTGAACATTTAATGCAACCCGAGTAAGTGGATGTAGGCTTTTTAAGACCAAGGAATGAAGTCTCTGTTGGTACGGTTTGGCATTAAACTCTCCTGACACCTCCAGATAGTCTGTCAGAAATTTACTGAGTGTCAAACACTCAGAGATCATGTTGTCATCCCTGTGCTGGCTCACACTGAGTTATTAAATCGTAGTAACTCCCTTGTTAAATCTGATGTTAGCATGACATGGCTGTCTTCTGTGAGAGCGCTGGAGCTGTGGGAGTCAGAAGATGAGCCCCAGGGGAGGGAAGGATGGAATGGCAGCAGGAACAGACACTGTCAATAATAAGATTTATTATCCATTGGCTTGTCCCAGGGAGGGGGCACACAGAGGCCCCTCTTCCCTGGTATCAGCCGTCAGGTATGGAAGAACAGTCTTCTGGGAGATCCATAAGAGGATGGAGGATTGGATGTTCAGTGTTGTGACCTGTCAGCCGCCTCAGTCAGAGGGCTGAAAGATCGAGAGCCGGAACATTTCTCAAAGCCTAGTCCACACCATTTAGACGAGGTTTAGTCGTCTTATGGAAGGGGGTCTATGTAGTTCATCACATTCAGATCCACTCATGTGATGCCCCATCTATTTTCTTTGTGGTGACAAAGCAGCATTTAAGTGAGTCATTTTTTAAAGAGTTCTGGCTGGATTTTAAGCTGGTTTTATGGAAGAGGATCAGACCTGTAATCATAGAGAATACATGACAGAAAGTTGGTTGGTGCAGATTGCGGTGGATTTTACTTTAGATATATTAGAATGCTGCCTTCACACTTTTACCATGGTTAGTAAAGTGTATAAATCTTCAGAAATGACACTGGTAAGAAAAAAACATGGAGACCGGCATAATTTAATTGACTGTTAGTAACAACCTACTTGTCAATCTAAAAAAATGAATTAACTCCCCCGTAGAACCTTTTACCATTCACTGTGGCAGAAAACCTCCTTTAGAGGGATTAGTCAGAAAATGTTTTGAACCAGCCCTTTATGTGGACGAGATGGCAGACTGGTTGCAGACAGAGCGATGAGTGCATGGTGAGGCAGCGAGAGTAGATTATCTGTGGATTCACTGCGGTGCGTCACGGCGAGATGGATGGACGGCGTGCGAGCTGCATGCGTCTTCCTAGAGCCGAGTGCCACTTGCAAGGCAGTCCACTGTCAAAGGTCTATTAAGGGAAGATTGAGACCCCAGGTGTGTGTGTGTGTGTGTGTGTGTGTGTGTTCACATGCTCATTGGTCATGGGCCTTCAGTGGAAGATTGAGACCCCAGTGCTCCCAGAGCCACTCAACCTGCACAACCTGCAGTGGTTTACAATCAGCACAGTGCCATCCATCCATCCATGTTCGCATACAAACACACACACACTCAGATATATATCAAATGACAAACACTACAGCCAGGTTCCATTAACCAGCAGCCATAGTGAACAGCTGTGTGTCAACTCCCCACACACGGCGGCCATCATGTTGTCTGCAGCAAGGGTTTAGAGACAGATTGAGGTGCAGGTTAGGGAAGTAGAGGGGGGGCATGTACAAGGTTGCAGGGTGGGAATCATGGCAACACCTTTGACGAGCCCTATTTGTCATCTGGCTGGACACCCAAATCACACTGACTGCAGTACAGATGGATTGTGGGAGAAAAAGTGGCTACAAGTAGGGCAGCTAATCCCCTACAAGCCTGCAGCACTGCCCCCTTTTGCTGTGCTGCTCTTTCCTGTGCTGCGTTCATCTTTGATAACCCAGCACACAACCTTTAACCCTTACAATCTACACAAAGATGTTAACTGAAGGTCTTGGAAAGTGAACCAGAGTATGTAATTTGATTTTATAGTTTTCCACATCTTGATGTGTTGTTGTGGGATGATAGAAAACTGAATATTGAAAAATAAAATACCTTCAAGACTTCATTAATCCAATGTCTACAAAATAGAATCTGAATTGGGATACATTTGGATTTTGCCATCTTTGGTTTGATGTGCCATTCCCAAAAATATTTATCTGTTTTTGAGATAATGTCAGAGAACCTACATATAAATTAACCTCCAAAACTCAAAAAATGTCATTCTTCTGTTTGACCACGTTTTCAAACTGAACCTGTGGCCCTCCAACCAAGTCTGATTTGCATGCCAAACATAAGGCTGACACTCCTATTTTTAAAAAAAGAACAGTCATTTTTGTATTTTTATTTAAAAAATTTATTAAATGGCATGTCAAAAATGTTCTATACCCGTCTCAATAAGCAGTAGAAAAACCTTTATTGGGGCTACAGCAATCAAACCTTTCTTATTATTGCTGACCAGCATTTTGCGTGTTTTCGCTGGTATTTTGATGTTTTATATTTAGTAATGAGCTCCAACTCTTTGAGATTGGAAGGCCTCCTTGCCATCCCCCTAATCACACAAGTTGGATCTCTGGCCAGACCGCTCCAAAATTTTTATATTACCTCCAGTCAGAAGAAACATGTTTGTAAAATTAATTAATAATTTTTTTTTTTTAGGACTGTAAATTAAACTAAGTTAAAACTAATGGTACAAATACAATAACTGTATTCAGCAAGCTCCAGCCACTATGCCTGAAACCTGATAAGCACACAACTTCGAGTTATCAAGCTCGGATGCCAGGACTCAGTCACTTGATATAACTCAACATTTTGCGTTTTATTAACCTTCTTTTTTAAAAAGATGTTTAAAAAAAATCCAAAATATTAACCCATTCTTGGTAGACTTGGATTAATAGCTGCAGAAGAATGAGTCTCAACTCATTAGGCAGCCTAATAAAACAAGCACCTTTTAATACAAGTAGTTTTTGCAGAGTAACATGGAAGTCTTCTAAATGAGGAATTAGCAATAATCTAAACAACAAGATCATTCGCTGCAGAGGTCTAAAATCTGCAAATGCAGCATCTGCTTGCAACACTATGAAGTGTTTTTATAGGGTTGAAATCCTTTCTAGTGGTTGCCACAGTCTCGGATAACTGTTATTTCTGCATCTCTACAAACTAACTGCAACAGAAATTATTTTTTAATGAAGATAAGGTACTAACTACTGTTCACAACCTCACTTCAACAAGATCTCACCTATCTCTTTAAAATGATAAGTGTATTTCATTGCAGTGTAAGATAGACATGTAATTCAGCCTGTATATTACCTTTTGCTACGTTGCTTCAAATACAGTGCCTTGCGAAAGTACTCGGCCCCTTTGAACTGTCAACCTCTTGCCACATTTCAGGCTTCAAACATAAAGATATAAAATTCTAATCTTTTGTGAAGAATCAACAACAAGTGGGACACAATCGTGAAGTGGAATTAAATTTATTGGATGTGTCAAACTTTTAACAAATAAAAAACTGAAAAGTGGGGCGTGCAATATTATTCGGCCCCTTTACTTTCAGTGCAGCAAACTCACTCCAGAACTTCAGTGAGGATCTCTGAATGATCCAATGTTGTCCCAAATGACTGATGATGATAAATAGAATCTACCTGTGTGTAATCAAGTCTCCGTATAAAATGCATCTGCTCTGTGATAGTCTCAGGTTCTGTTCAAAGCGCAGAGAGCATCATGAAGACCAAGGAACACACCAGGCAGGTCCGAGATACTGTTTGGAGAAGTTTAAAGCTGGATTTGGATACCAAAAAGATTTCCCAAGCTTTAAACATCCAAGGAGCACTGTGCAAGCAATCATATTGAAATGGAAGGAGTATCAGACACTGCAAATCTACCAAGACCAGCCGTCCCTCTAAACTTTCATCTCGATCAAGGAGAAGACTGATCAGAGATGCAGCCAAGACGCCCATGATCACTCTGGATGAACTGCAGAGATCTACAGCTGAGGTGGGAGAGTCTGTCCATAGGACAACAATCAGTCAACACTTGCATAATCTGGCCTTTATGGAAGAGTGGCAAGAAGAAAGCCATTTCTCTAAGATATCCATAAAAAGTCCCCGTTTAAAGTTTTGCACAAGCCACCTGGGAGACACACCAAACATGTGGAAGAAGGTGCTCTGGTCAGATGAAACCAAAATCGAAAATGTTTGGCCACAATGCAAAACGATATGTTTGGCGAAAAAGCAAACCACAGCCATCACCCTGAACACACCATCCCCCTGTAAAACATTTGGGGGCAGCATCATGGTTTGGGCCTGCTTTTTCGTCAGCAGGGACAGGGAAGATGGTCCAAAATTGATGGGAAGAGGGGATGGGGCCCAAAAATACAGGACCATTCTGGAAGACAACCTTTTGGAGTCTGGCAGAGACCTGAGACGGGGGACGGAGATTTATCTTCTACCCCAAAACAATGATCCAAAACATAAAGCCAAAAATCTACAATGGACTGGTTCACAAAAACCTTTATGGGTGTTGGAATGGCCCAAGTCAAAGTCAAAAACCTGAATCCAATCGAGAATCTGTGGAAATAGCTGAAGAACTGCGTTTTACGAACGCTCTCCATCCAACCCTTTTCACTGAGCTCGAGCTGTTTTGCAAGGAAGAATGGGGCAAGAATTTCAGTCTCTCGATGTGCAAAAACTGATAGAGACATACCCCAAGCGACTTGCAGCTGTAATTGCAGCAAAGGGTGGCGCTAACAAAGTATAAAGGGAAAAGGGGGACAAAAAATATTGCTCGCCCCACTTTTCATTTTTTTATTTGTTTTAAAAAATTTTTGACACATTCTAGGGCGTCCACATTCCCCTGCCCAAAAATCAGAGGAAGCGTTTTTAAAAGAAATCATAACAGTGCATTTTTAATCAAGAGAGGGCGAAATAGCTCCGCCGTGCACCTTTTTTTCGAGAGCCCTTTGAACGTAGCACCGGAGCAGTAAAACACGCCCCCGGGCCCCCATCTGTTCGCTCCTCCAAAAAAAATTACGCTCTCTTGCTCTTCTAGTGGGTACATTTGTCAGTTGGGGGCAGAAACTTTTCTGATTGGCCCCGGATTTTCACCTCATAATCCAGTCGCAGCCAGTACAGGAAAATTGCCCTTAAAAAAAACAATTAATCAGGACCCCCCAAATATTCAATTTTGGAATTTCATACCAAACCTTATTTTCTCTAAATTTGGAGGACTTAACTTCCTCTTATTTTGCAACTATAATTTTGAAAAAATCCCCGCAAAATTATCTGGTTTCCCAAAAAAGCAGATGCTCCTTTCTTGGTCACTGATCTACAAGCATAATTTTCCCCCCCTAGATACTATTTATGGAACAATAAAGACATCTTTTAATAAAAAAAAACCCGTATTCTAGCCTAATTGGTTTACTCACAATATACTTTTAGTTAATCAATTGTTCAACTCTAATGGTTTCATTAATGACATATCAAGATTTTTGTCACGAAATACTGTATCTTTATCCTTTTGAAAAATTAAAAATTTTAAATAATAAAAAAATCCCTACCCGGAGTATTCATTTTATTTAAAAGTACGGGCAGGACAGAATTCTCACTCTATTGCCTTTTGATCCAACTAAAACCAAAATTTGGGCCAAATTTGTTTTCCTCATTCCGTAATTGCAACCGTCTTATAATTTCCTTATTTCAAAAAGATGTTGCATCGATTCAGCGGCGCCGGATTCTTTTTAGAGTTGGGGGGAAACAATATAATGTCGGTGGCCTACTTAAGGGGTTTTTTTTAGGGTCTTGATATATTTGGGGCTTTACCCCAAAACCCCCCTTTCCTCCTGTTTCTCTCTTAAAAGTTGCCCCTTTACAGTCTCTGTTCATCTATTTTGACCACTATGTTTATTCCTCATGCTACCTTTGCAAAAAGTGAAGGCGACAGTCAGAAATACGCGGTCCACGCCAGCCGACGCTAGCTCTCTCTTAAAGATTAGCTTCCGCTTTTAAAAGGTGGGTTTTTACGGTAGTTGGAGCAGAAAAGATCCGACCTGGCAACGGTTTGGCCGTGTTTATTTCTGCCCTTTTCGGCACACTTGACCGCAGTTCCCCCTGAGGGGGCTCACCCCGGTCTCAGTATAAATGGTTGAGACCCGGACCCCAAAACGGTTCCTAAAGAAGACGTTTTTTTTTTTTCTTCAGCCTTTAGGAACCAGTAAAACTCCAGACCTTAAAGGACGGGGTCTTTTCTCATAGAATCTAGGGTTAATATGCAGTCAGAGGCTCCCTGCGCAAATTAACAGGGAGGATAAAATCAGGGGGGGGCTGACATTCCCAAAGACGTTTCGTTCAAAATTATTCACAGAATTTCCCCATTCAAATTTTTTTTTTTTACAGCGCATTAACAAAAATATAGATATTTTTTTGCTCATTCTGTGAGGAAAACCCCAAGACGTATATCATTTTTTCTGGTCTTGCCCCTTTCTCTACTCAATTTTGGAAAAAAAATTGCACTTTGATTTCTACACATATTAACCCGAATCTTTTTTTTTGCGTTTTTGAACATGTATTTTTTTGGATTTTCACTGACTTTTAAATAGCCAAAAAAAACCCCAATTCTATATTTTTCAACCTTATTATATACTTTTGCTAAATTGGCATATTCTAAAAATGTCGTTATAAAAAAACCAAAAACCCCCTTCTTTTCATTTTTTTAAAATGAGTTCAAACAATACACTTTAAAAATATCAGAAATTCCCCCCAATGTTAAAGCGATTACAACTTGCACCTTATGTACCATTTTTATTATATTTCTGTAATATGCGACTATAAAAATTGTCTCCAAACTGTAACCTCCTGGCGGGTGTTATGTATAAATGTTCCCCCTTTTACTGTTTTTCATTATATACTTCAATAAAGTTATTAAAAAAAAAAAAAAAAAAACATTGCCCTTTTAGGAGAAGAAGAGCAGGGAACGTGACGTGGATTCAAAGCGTTGAGAAAACGAGGATAATAAGAAAAGGTAAGGAAAAGGGAAAAGGGTGGTTGTTGATTGCAACACTTTTTTTTTCCCGGTGAAATTTTTTTTTATTTATATTTTTTCAAGGGTTTCCTCTGAGGATCCTTATTTTTTTTTTTTTTCATGTTTTTTTCTAAGTGTTTTTAAATTTTTTACTGTATCCTATGTTGCATTCTGAGCCGGATGTCTCAAAAAAAATTTTTATGGTCTCATAATGACAGTAAAGATTCTTGAATGATTATTGGATTACTTTTTTTTAGCAATCCGTTAGCGGGGGTATGTTAAATTAATTAGTCTGAGACAATTTCTAGATGCAAAAAACTCAAACCCAAACAGTATGTCTCTGAGAGGAAGTTTCCTCTAAACTCTGGATAGCTGATCATAATAACCGTCTTTTTTGGCATTGTTGGGTTTGATACAGTTTGGCCAGCATTGAAGAGTTCATTTTTGGGGGGTGAGATGTCAGAGGAAGTGAGTCTCACACCACTCTTTAACATCTGTTAGATCTTGATTTCTTTTTTGGAAAATTCACCCTAAAAAAAAAATGGTTTTCCCAAAACCAACAACCACTTTTTCCTTTTTCCTTTTTATTTATTCCTCGTTTCTTCAACACTTTTAATCCACGTCACGTTTGCCCGCTCTTTTTTTCCCTATAAGGCAGTGTCCCCGTGCTGGCTGCAACCGGATATGAGGGGAAAAAATCCGGCCAATCAGATCAATCAGAAGGTTTTTCTGCCCCCCAATTGACAAGTACGCCCCCCCTAAACAAAAGCGAGAGAGCGGGTTACATTTTTTTCCCCAGACGGAAAAAGATGGGGCCGCAGGGGGCCGTGGTTTTTTGCTCGCCGTGCTGCGTTCAAAGCCTCTCGAATAAAAAGGTGCACGCCCGCGATCAGAGCTATGCGCTTTCTCGATTAAAGAATGCGCTGTTTTTGATTGCTTTTAATAAACCCCCCCCCCTGATTTTTTGGGAGGAATGTGACGCCATAAAATCCAATAAATTTTATTCCCCTTCACGATTGTGTTCCACTTTGGGGTTTTATTCTTCACAAAAAAATTTGAATTTTATATCTTTATGTTTGAAGCCTGAAATGTGGCAAGAGGTTGACCAGTTCAAGGGGGCCGAGTACTTTCGCAAGGCACTGTAGTTACTTTTGATAGTTTTCCTCCATAAACTCAACAGCAGGGGTATTTAAGCATTCTCTTTCTTTCTTTAAAACACAGTTTCTGTGTTCTAACCCTGATCCATTGTAATTAAAGGGGTAAAATAAGATTTGACAAATGTTAAATGATTTAATGCATGTGATACACTTTTTTCAATATTTGGTCAAGAAGAAGTCTTCGCATTGCAAGATGTGTAGATGTAGACTGTACCTCTACTTTCTCAATGTTTGGCCCTAATTCCCGGACAGCCTTTTTTGTGTTTGCTTAAGACTGGCCATTATTTTATTCCTGCCTACATCAGTGGTATGATTATGGTGGATTTTCACACATTAATTTAAAGCCTTGGTATGTGCTCCCGTGCAAGCCATGGCTTGTTTTTGGAGCGGATGTTTCGGCAGCTCCCCAGGCTCTGTGATTTGTTCTAAGCTAAATGTTTGCCTGAGATGGATGCTACTGCTGATCCAGAGCTGCAACACGGCTGAAAAATGAAACCAGCGTCTGGGAGGGGAGGGAGAAGGTGTGAAAGTAGAAATGATTGTATTGTTTGTTACCACAGCTCTGTAGTTCATACTTTGTTATCGGACACTAATTAAAATGGTTGTGGTTATTAAAGACTTGTGTGAGAGATGAAACAAAGTGAGCTTGTCATCAGGTGCATAAACTCATCTGTTATCCCTCTCTCACTCCTCTGACCGCTCCATGGGCTTCGCTCATTAGAAAAACTGAGTGCTGTCTCTGACTACCTCACAGAATGGTTGGTAAAGGCACGGAGGAGTGGTGCACATGAATACCTTTTGGGCGGTGTGATTGTTCAAATAGAAATGTTGAGCTACTAATATACTCATACCGCTTAAAATCTTAGATCACTAACCAAACAGGGTTTTTAAAGCAGAGCCTTATGTTTTTATTTGTAAAAATTTGTAATTTCATGATTATTGCACAATGGAAAGCATCTTTTAATGTGTGATGAAAATATTCTATATACCATGAAATCTTGGCTAACCTCATGATTACAAATCTTTAACGTTGAATGATTTGATACATCTGCATCCTCTAAGTACTGCAATGTTTTCTAGGTAACATAAACACACTAAGATAAATATATATTGGAAAAGAAAATGGTCTTCGACAAAAAGAGTTCAATACTCTCTGTATGGGTATACTCATAGCTTTGTTGTGAGCAGAGGTAGAGAAGAGTACTGAGTATGCCCAATTATTTTTATTATAACATATAACTCCGCTCTCTAAAGTGCATAATTTACAACAATGTGTATCAGGTGAGCTGCTCCTCTCTGCCCTACAGCTCTCTCTACCAGCCATGACCGTCTTAATTTGAAGCAGTAAATAAACAGGTCCTGGGGCGACAATAAGTAAGCTAAATGTTCAAAAACAGTAAGCGTGTTGTATTTGGGTCTGGGTCTGTTTGCCCCTTTGCCAATTCATACCTATATTTTGTACTTGCACATTAGATGTCTTCCCTTCCTACTTTCATTTTGTACATGCAAATTAACTCTTCCTTACCAGTTAAAATGGTAAACGGGCCATTGTGGTCATTGCCTGCTGAGCTGTCTTTCTGCTGGGGTAGCAGCATCAAGGCCAGTGGCGTTAAAAAAGACTGGCTCTATCCTGGGTACTGGTCTACAACCTCTGGAGATGCTTGTGCAAAAAATGATTTTTCATAAAATAAAGAACATTATGGACCATCCTCTTAATAAATGAGACTGTTATGCAACCACAGTGTTTTCTTTCAGAGGTTTCAGAGACTTTTCTTGTGAATAATGGATGTCACTGTTCTTCTCTGGAGTACCAGTGCCTGAGTATTTGCTTTGTAGCTCTTTCCAGACTCAGGATATAACGTGGTTACTTTTTGAGATCTGTTGCCTACTTCATGTTGTCAGACAGATTCTGCTTGTCTGGTAGTAATTAGGCCTGTGTCATTGATCTCTTCAAAATATGTGGAAAGTAATGGGTTATTCATGCTTTAAAATAGTAGTAATTACTTTTTCACGTTTAGCTCTTTATTAGAATTTGTCACTGCATCAATGCAGGATCACTGATGATTCATCTAAGAACTGGACAACTTCCACACCTCTGACCAAATGTATTCTGAGTGTGATTTATTATTAAAAAAATCGTTGATTTAGTGACTGCCTACACTGAAGGAACAACCAAATCATCTGACGAATAGACCCCACAGCCAGTGTGCTGGACCACGTGCAGGATGAGACTCATTGTGCTGAAGAAGTTCTGTCTGAGAGGTCAGGGATCAACGTTTTGAAGATGAGATAAATATCTTCAGAAACTTTTAATGGTTTAAAGTCTAAATAACCATTACATTCGGGGTTACTGTTTCTTTTTAACCTTCTGTTCATGGAGTTTCAGGGCAGTGATGAGATTTCAGATTTCTCTGATTGGACGATTTACACACAGGATTATACTTTAGACTGTTTAATTTAATTTAATGGAAGATGCTTGAAAGTTTAAGTTAAAATAAATGAGATCCTAACTACATTGTTTTAAATTTGAAGCATGTTGACTGAGGAGTTATTGATGTTGTCAACCACTTCTCAGCGTTATTCATCAAGCATCAGCTACCACCAAATACAGGGAAAGGTGTTGCCAAATACAAAGAACATAACCTTTCTTCTATTTTAAAAACTTTACATTTTAAACTTGAGTAGACACATTGTGGTCCTGTGAAATTTTCGTCTTTGGAAAATGATGTGAACAGGAACTCAGATTATCCACAATGGAAATTCAGTTCTTTGTGTGGCTGTTTCATCCAAGCCGGGCCTTCATAAAACAACATGATGGATATGCAGACAAACAAATTAATAAAAACACATGCACCCCTTCTTTTTTCCCATTCCAATCGCGCTAGTCTTCTGCGTCTTCTCTGATGGATTTGTAAAATGATATAACGAATGAGACTTGAAGTGAAAAGGAAGGAGGGAGACCGGGCAGGAGGGATGAAGGCAAAGCACAGAGAGACAGAGCACATGATTTATTAGACTCATAAAAATTCTGCCTCTGTTATTCCCTTTCATTTTTATATGTGAAGCTTATTAAAGAGCACACCTGCCAGAGTCTTCAGATCTTTGTGTGTGTGTGTGTGTGTGTGTGTGTTGTGTGTGTGTGTGGTGTGTGTGGTGTGCTTGAAATGATGTGAATGTGCATTTGTTGATGTGCTGACTGGATAAATTTTACCGTGGCCTCTGTTTTTGTGTGTGTGGTCAGACTCATCCATTCTTAATTACTGCTGTCCACAGATACTGTCTCCCCATCGCATCTAAGCCCCACCTCCAAGCGGGTGTTCAGGACGCGCTACAAGATGGTGACCCGTCCGGGTACGAGCGCTACACACGCCCCGCAGTACAACCCAGCGCTCTCCTGGCGAGCCAGGAAGATCCAGTCAGCCAGGTAATCTGTGATAATATTGCCTTTTATATCAGATGCATCTGCAGCAGGGGGAGGAAACTTATGGTAAACCAGAGAATAAAATGTTGACATCAGTGAGCTCCACCCACAATGGGCGGTTCTTCATCCATATGTCATATGTCATCAGCTTTTATCTTTGTTAAAAAGATTTGTTAAAGTTGAGCTAATTTCTAACAGCAAGTTATGTAAACAGGCAGTCAAAAGTTTGGAAACACACCTTTGTCATTCAATGGCTATTCCTGATTTTTATTACTTCCTACATTGTGGATGTATAGTGAAGACATCAGAACTATGGAGCAAAAATATATACAATCATGTAGCAAACAAAAAGTGTGAAATAGCTCAATGCATCTTTTCTATTTCAGATTCTTGAAAATGAAAAACCCTTTGCTTTGATTACTGCTTTGCACACTCTTGGCATTCACTTGATTAGCTTTGTGAGGAAGACACCTGGAATTTTCCAACAGTCCTGATTACTTTGATTAAGCTCTGCTCCTAAGACCAACATGTGTATTTGTCTCTGGATCGCTTATCTGGATAATAAGGTGACTGAATCGCTAGTTTTACTCGCTTTGGTTGAAATAACTTTGATGAAACTCGTCTTGTAACCATCTACCAATGTCTGACATCGGTCTGAGGAAAGTTTGTCCCATTGCTTGTTTTCAGCTGTGAGATGTTTTCTAGTATGTGCAGATCGTTTCAAGTCACCCACTATCTAAATGAGATCGAAATCTGGGCTTTGACTCAGCCCAGGACTTTCCATTTTTTTAATTCTCATCTCATTCTTGGTGGATTTACTGGTATGTTTTAGGTCATTATCATGTTGCGGGGGTCTGATTCAGCCTGAATTAATTACAGACGATCTCACATTTTACTTGAATTCATGTTAGGCTTTATGTTGGATTCTTTGATGGTGAGCTGGCCACGTCCTGCTGAGGCTATGCTTCCTCTAACAATGACACTTCCAGCTTCATGCTTCACAGTTGATACAAGGTTCTTTACCTTTAGTGCTGCATCAGGTTCACGCCAAGCATGTCCTCTGTTCTGGTGTTTAAATTATTTAGTTTTAGACTCATCTGTCCATAGAAGGTTATTCTAGAAGTTATGGCAAACTGTAGTCTGGCTTTCATGTTTTTTTCTCAGAGAGCAAAGGTTAACTATGTCCTTCTTGTAATCCTGGGGTGATAAACTTGTGATTTCAGTCATTTTAAGTTGGAGCAAATGTGGTGGTGTCCTAATTTATTCCTCACTAGAAATGACCACATTAAGTCCCCTTGCACAAAGGATCCATTGTGCTTACTGCTGGAAAAGCTCCAGCTGAGGGGAAGCGTCAACACCTCCATGTTGCTACCGGGCTCAGTTGTGCTGGTTGCTGGGGGATCAAAGAAAGTCATTCAGTTTTCGGCCTGCAGTTTGAAAGTCTTTCAGTCAATTTCAGGGTTTTAACAACTCAATTATCTATTCTTTACCAGGTTCCAAAATTATTTCCCATCTAGCCTCAACTGCCCAAAAAACATACAAATTGCTCAATATCCTTATTTATTGAACAAAGACAGAGCCAAAGTTAAAAAGGTTTGTGGAAAATAAAGTACACCCTATCTACAGACTTTAAAGGAGGTTTACCTGTCAAGCTGTATAGAGGAAAAACCATGGTGTCGATGATGAGGAGAAGCGGCTAAAAGGGCAAGGAAGGTCACGTGGAGGTTATAATATAATTTTTACTTTATGGTCCAACAATAAAAATGTTTAATGGTATTTTACAGAAATGTATTTTTTTACTGTTTTTGTTAATTTTTATGTAAAAAGGCAGTGTTTTTTCCTCCACCCAATCGGTCTTAGATCTTTAAAGTGGTACAAATAGTTTTTCAGTTTGACAGTTTTCATCAAAAAGCTGCTTAAAATGTCAGTGTTGAACTTGAGGCTTTTCTGCAGCTCATATCTCCTATAAGTTTTCCCATCCACAAATGGAAATCAGTGAGTCTTTTGCTTCTGTTTCTTTGCAGTACATCTCAACTAACCTTTTAATTAGTTTTTTTATTCTGTGAAGGCAGTTTTTTGGGGGGTTTGGAGGAAGTGGGGGCGGCGTCATCATTTGTATAATCCAGATTTGGTGAGACAGAGTGGCCTGGAGCGTGGCTGGCCGCAGCCTCTGGTGACTTATTACTATTCATTTAGCTGCTGCAGTAAATATTGATTCATCAAGGGATTTTCAATTTGAGCCCGTTGACATGCTGTGAAATATCGCCATGTGTGTACAAGTGAGGAGAGAGATAGTGAGGGAGGGGGACAGGTCAGGTCCCCAGGGATTGAGGCCCTTTTACTCGTTCATCTCTCAAGCTTATCTATCAGTTAAACTCCAAAGACCAGCAGCCCCTTTTATCAGTTTGATGCTATTGAGTGGTGCATGAGCTCATATTCTTTGCTCTTAACAACTGAGTGCTGCTCTTTATCTTCGGCCTATCACACCTACTGATCCTGGTCCTCATAGGTCTTCAGCTTTTATCTCTGTGATGCTCATCGCTGAACCACATGCTTTACAAACTACAGCCTTAACTGGTGACTTTAGTTTCGACGCTTAGTAGAGACTCTGGATTTTTATATTTTGTCATTCTGAAGAAGTTGCCTCTATATTAAATTAGATTTACATGAGATTTTGTCATTCTTGTAAAGAAACTGAGGTTCTCAAATGACCAAATTATGGCAAAAATCCTTAACAGTTAATCTATGAAAAACGTAGATGTGTGAAAATACAATTCAGGACAACATAGTTTTCAGCCTCTTAAAAATGTCGTAATATGGTGTAGCATGAAACAATCCCTTTAGTTGTTTTTTACTTTGATGTCATGAGCCTTTTCTCATACAGATCATGTTTCTGGTCTTTTTTACACCTCCTGTTAACATCTTAGGTAAGAAGAAACATGAGATTTTTAATACACTTTCTAATGCAGAGAGTTTATAGAAAATCCTTTGGGGTTTATTTGTGTTGACTGTGTTTTGGAGGTCTGTCTAATATTAAACTGAATGAAGAACACTACTACGTCAATGTCTTGCTGTTGAATTTCAGTAAGACATCCATCATGTATGCTCTCTTAATGCTCTCTTTTATTCATACAGAAAACAGATGAAAAAAGTTACTTACTTGTCTTCTTTTTATGCTAATATGTGCTCCAACTGTGACTTTTCGGAATAAAGTGCAGGTGTTTTATCCTCTTATTAATCCTATTTTTTTGCCATCTTTATGATCAATGTTGTGAAAGATTTATTTCCAACTCTGCTGTTGTCACAATGAACTCCTGGACACAACCAGAAATGATTCTTGTTAGACTCAACTGGATGGCGCACTTGTAACATTGGCTACACACCCATGGGGCTCCATTGACGGTGCAAAAGCAAGCAGGAAGGAGGCGAAGCTCCTTACATCAAGGGAACTCTGGTAACGGATCCGAAAAGACCTTCTGTTTTATGGTCCGCATTACATCACGTATGCTATGTGCTGTTAAAAAACAGCAAGCATCTCCTGGATAAAGTATCAGTGCTAGAGGTTTCAAATGTGGCCACAAGTTATAAATAATTTTTTTCAGCTCTGAGAAATCTATATTCTATGGTCAGAAAGCACCAACACTCGCAGTGCTTGGGTTTGGTCAAGTCAGGCTCAAGTGTTGCTGCAGATATTAGAAGGGGATTGTCACTTGCTTGCCAAATTTGTGTTTAGAGTTATCTTTAATGCCTGCTCTGATATTATGCCAGTGTTTTTAATGAGTCGACCAGATATTTTCAGATGCAGTTATCAATCTCAGTAGCCTGATAGTTTAGCATCTAAGTCTGCTGCTGATCGACGCCTGAGTAAATATACGACAACTCAAAGCCAGATCACATTGACTATGGGAAATATTAATGAGACTTTTAACTTCTGCAGCTACAGGCTTTCACAATAACACTTTGGAACTCCATTAACTTGCAAATTAACAGCGGACCAAACAAGCTACTTGTAATGTTTTATTGACTCAAGCTGATTTATATGTGGAAGCAGTCTAAAATCAACAAAATGTATAGTTTGACATCCATCTGCAATATAACTGCGATCTCTTGGTTAGCGCTTTCAGAACATTGATAGAAAATGCAACACACAATTGAAGATGCAATTTAAGCACACAAGATACTTTTTTTTTTTTTAAGATATTTTTTCAGCAAAGTGGCCTTTATTTTATTTTTTTGACAGTAGGCAGACAGGAAAGAGGGGTAGAGAGAGGGGGAGACATTTGGCAAATATCGCCGGGTCCGGGACTCGAACCCAGGACGGCCGCTTCGAGGACTGTAGCCTCTGTATATGGCCGCGCGCTTAACCCCTACACCATCAGCGCCGCGCCCGCACACAAGATACTTTCGTGCCTTCACCAAAGTTTTTAATTATTTAAAAAACTAAAAAGCATGATGCCTTTTGTTTACCTATTCTGTCTGCAAAATATTTCACAGGGAAATGCATTGAACACAAACTCCTGATCAAAGTTTAAGGTGATTTTTAATTCACATGGAAGATAAAACAACAACCATCAAACATCAGACAGAAAGTAACTATAAAAGCACCTGGGTCTTTAACCTTATGCATTTAAAAAAAAATCAGAACACAAGGTTTTAAACCTTATATTGTACAATTACTTTTAATTTGCTTCTAAGCAGTTTTACTTTTTCTTGAAATGGTTTTGCTCACTTGTTCTCCAGGTTTTCCTTAAGGTCTTTCAAAGTTTTTGTTTTTGATTGGTTTTTGTAGTCTTTCAGTCCTTGAAGCTGATTATGATATCACATTTAGCAGACGCCTTCATGAAGATTACCACAACGAAGCACGAGATGCTGCCTGGTACGGCTAAGCCGGAGTCCCACCCTGGAGCCAGGCCTAGGCTCGGGGCTCGTCGGCGAGTGCCTGGTGGCCGGGTTACCCCTAGCGGAACCCGGCCGGGCCAAGTCTGAAGGAGTGACACAAGGTCATCCCCCACCACCTGCAGGGGGAACCATGAGGATCAGGTGCAAAGAGGATCAGGCAGCAGTCGAAGGCAGAGACCTTAACAACCTGATTACCGGACCCTGAAACTGGCTCTTGGAATGAGAACATCTTTCCTTTACATGACCGGCAGTTAGTAGCAAAGACCCAAAGATCCAGTTAGAAATCGGTGAAATGTGAAAGGATTTCTTCACACTTCAATTTTTGTTTATACAGTCAATTAATCAGACTTTATATTTATACTTTTCATACAGTCAAATGTACAAAACAGTGAATTTACAGAAGTTAAAGCAAGAAACAAGCATTCAAACAACAATCAACAAACACACAAAATGCTATGAAATAACAAAATAGTAACAATGATTATTAGACAACCACATTAAAAGGACATGTTAAGTGTAACATGTAGGGAATAAAATCACAAATGAGACTGAAAAACAAATTTAACAATTCTAAAACTTTTAACTTAAGGACAAATGTAGATAATTGAATCATGGATAATGGTATTGTTCCACCAAAGCTTACACGTAATGCATTGAACCAACCAGTATGTATTAAAAATCGTATCAATGTCTTTAAATATATTATTATTTTTTGGTCTTTTTAAGGGAGCTTAACTTGCATGCTTAACGAAAAGGAGAGGCATATATTATACAAATATATTTATTGTTAGAATCACATTATTATTAGTTTAAATGTAAATTAAATGATTATGTTTCATCTGGCCAGTAAAAGAATCAAACACTAACTTAACCACACTAATAACACTAATTCATTTCTGAAGGTGATTGGAAATGAATGCTCAAATTGTCTTAAGTTGATAAAGACTTGACTTGAAATGGTCTCTCTCTCTCTCTCTGGAAGCTGAACTCACAGTTTTACGAGCGTAATTTGGATTTCTAAGTACCTTACTGGAGTCTGAAGGAAAGTTTAGAAAAGAATTGAAGAATTCTTGACAGGTCCAACCTTTCTGTGGATAGAACCTCAGAACCCAGTACCACCAGAAAGTGAGCCTCTCTACCCAGTGTGCCATGCTGTTGCCCAGTTTTAATGTGAAGATGGTGGAGCCAAGGGTTGATTTACTACTGGGTGGCAGCTTGAAAGGGGAGAGCTGGGGGGGTTAGCTGCAGTATTTCAGGCCCCACCACCAGAAAATAGATATAATCTCAACATTAACTCCATTAATAGTATCAGGTGTTGAATTAAGAAAGCCGTAAAGCATGCACTCTAGAGGATAAATTACAAGCCGGGTCTTTCTTCATCACTCTCACACCCTCCCTGTTCCACCCCTCTAGCAGTCTTTAATGCTCCGTCGTTTTGTTTGCTCTCTGCCTCTTTTCTTTTTCTTCTTAAAATTTTCTAGCATTCATTTTCCACCTTATTTCTCGCAACATGGCAATGATTCCATAAGTGTTGTCTCTTTGAGAGTGTGTATGCAGTATATCTGTGCGCACACATACTCACACGCCTGGTCCGAATGCTCATCTTCTTTAGTGCTTCAGTATCGATCAGCACAGGATGTAAGAGACTGGGCAATAAAGTGAAGCAGCGCTCCCTTTTCTTAAGTTCTCTCCTCCTTTTCCCGCATTCTCATTCCTGTACATCCTCTTTTATCCCCCACTTCACTCATTTACTCATTACTTATCATATTAGTCATTTGTCTGTCGCTTACAGTCCCATGTTATTCTCCTTTAGCTGATCCTTTCACCCCGGACTGCTCCCGGTAGGTTCTTCTCAGCTGCCTTGGTGTCCGTAAAGCACCTGGAGAAGAGCAGCAGTCCTTGCACTCAGAGTTATCCAGGTGACTGTTTTTGCTGCGCTTTCTTTCAAGGGTAACTGTTTCCCAATATGAGCTCACTAATGCTTGGGTTGCAGACAAATAGACAAGGGCAGCATTATTCTGAGCAGTCGCGCGACCCTCCAAATTCTTCCCTGTCACTAAAACAAAAGTCGGATCATTCATCAATGGCTCCTGTAGTGCTGAATCGCGCTCTCCTTCATCTGTACATCGCGCGGTCCGAGCCGAGCGCACACACACTCACACCTGCCCACTCAAACACACTTGTCTCAGGGGAGCTTCTCTATGCCCTTCCCGCCGTCCTCTGTTTCTTCCTTTTTTTCCCACTATATTTTTCCTAGTTTGTTTTTGATGAGCTTAAGTTCTTTTGCTTTGACCTCCAGACATCATCTTCCTTTTTTTAACACACCTAAAAATGGAGGTACACAAACTTTACAGGCTGAAAGGCCTGAAAAACATGACTGAGACTTCAAGTTATCACAGATAAAATTTGTGTTGACTCGTTGTTTGTTGACATTGGTTGTTATTCTTATCTATGTTCAGCAAAGATGCATAAACAATGCAAAGACAGAAGCACTGATCAAAATTTTGTGGTCCATTTCTAATCTCTGTTTCTGTAAAGCTCTGACCTGACGATACTGATTTTGGACGATTCTGATCACCGTTTAGGAACTGTAACAAAGGAAAGTATAAGAGCAGTATTCAAAATATTGTTCTAGTTTTCCTGCCATGATTAATCATTGTTATTTATATTAGGAGCAGAGATGACGTCATGTTGTGTCTGTGATAGAGCAGTCGCTGTAATACCTCTACAATGCAGCTAAAACAAAAGTTGATAAGACTTTTAATTTGACATAACATTTAGAATCCACCTTTTGATTTATTTGTTTTTCTCTGCTTATCTCATCAGAAAATGCAATGACACAGAAAACCACATCCTAACTTTCTTATCATTCACACAGATTTCCTTTTATCTTGTAAGGATCTTTGTTTGGCATCAATTGTGAAAGCCAGAAAGTTTTGTAGAAAGGGTTGATCTGGAGGCACGGCATAGCGGGTGAGCGCACGACCTATATACAGAGGCTCAGTCCTCGACGCAGCTGTCCCAGGTTCAAGTCCCAACCCTGGGGACCTGTCCTGCATGTCCTCCCCCTCTCTCCACTCCGCTTCCTGTCTGCTTACTTTAGGAAAATAATGAAAATAAAAGCTACTAGTGCAGAAAAACAAAAACGTAAAAAAATTTTAAATAATGTGCTTATCTCATTTCTATTTTGATGAGATTATATTACTGCATTGGATTCTGGGAGGTGTAGTGTTCAACTCTCGCTATTCTCTGAGGAATTCACTTTGCATGCTTTTGGAGTTATGCCGCCAGACATTTTTCTCTTTGGTAAAGCTATAACTTTGATTCCTATTCTTCTTTTATGCTTCGTCATTTATTTCTTAATTAATTTTATGTCTGTCTAAAGAGCAAATTTAGTACTTTATTCCGTTATGCTATTATACTAAAATTATTATATTCTATTATAATTTTATGTAATTCTACCTCAGCAGTTTCCAACTATGACTATGGATATTAAAAGCTGACCTGAAAACTTTGTGGATCGAGATTGGCCTTCTGTGAGTCTAACACACAAGTCCTGCCTGCACCAGTACACTAGCTTTTTTTCCCTAACAAGGGAACTGGAAGTCAAATGGTGGCAGATTATGGTAAAAATAGTATGGTAACTATGATTATAGTTTACATATTGACCATCCTGTAAAAAGTAGATGTGGATATCCTAGGTCTCCACACATAAAGTGCATAAGTTGCATACCACATACCATTATTAGGATTTACATATATTTAATTGTCCTTGTGTACTAATAGAGGACCTGTACATTTTCACACATAACACTTTGTTTTAATGGTGGGGCAGTATACTGATGAGGCATAATGGTCCTTCTCCATGTCTTATGGTAATAAATGCACTGCTGTTGTATATGATATATATTTTTTATTATTAAAAAGGTGTCCCTTCTACCAGAAGTGCAGGTTTAGGGCTCATTAGTATGGAATATGATTGTAATATTTTCTCAGTGTGATTTGAAAGTTTCCACAAAAAGTTTGGAAAAAGAAAATATATTATCATAATGAGTTTCTTGTCCCAATTTCTTAAGTTTTATTCTTCCTTTTGCCCTCTTTCATCATCCTGTTGTCCATCTTTCTGTCCCTCATCCATTGGTCCAACCATTAATTCCATCCTTCTATCTGTTCGTCCGTCTGTCCGTCCGTCCGTCCATCCATCTAGTGTTTCACACTTCGACATCTGCATTTACACAGTAGATTGAAACTGAGCTGCAATGATAAACAGCTGATATTTGTGGGCGACTGCACGTGTTTTAAAAACGAAAGATGAGTAGAGTTTTGTCATGCAGTCCAAACACGGCGCTTTTGTTTTCTGAAGGTGCATCAGAGAAGATTCACAGAAGAATGTGTGTGAAATCATTTTCGATTTGGCTGTAAATACACTACAGACTGCAGACCAGTCTTTCTGCCTCTTTGATGGTCAAAGTTAGGAAATAAACATTGTAATACACTGAGAAACCCACCCCCCAACGAGTGCAGCCTTGTGTCAGGGTTAACTGCTGTCTGTGTTAACTACTCATGTCATATCCCCATTAACCTCCATTGTGGTTGTGGGGGCCACCCTGTTCTTGTTTAAGCCTCCCTGGGCGGCAGTCTGAGCTTCAACATTAGCCCCCATTATAGCTCCCCTGGCTGCAGTTGCCCCGTGTAGGGCAGCCACTGATCTTGTAGCAGTGAAACTGAGTGTTTTTGCTGCTGAGTTATGGCTCACACTCATGTACTTCATGGACGTGAACGCAGCCGCGAGTGGATATTTACTTTTTTCCTGTTATTTGCAGCAGTGCAGCAGCTCTGCACGCGTCAAACGTCCATGCAGGTTGTTTTGTGCACGGCGTGCGTTCGGGGTAACCCTCTCTTTTCCCCGTAATGGGAGGCGTGAACTCTCGCTCTAAACCCATTTTCAGCCCATCTGAAATACAGCAGCAAATTACCACCAGCGGCGCCCTGCACACCAGCCCCAATCCACCCCAAATAGAAGTGACAGGACAGCGCAATTTATCGCCATAACCCCTGCACCGCCCCACAACCACCCTGCAGCCTCGCATGTCTAACCGCCGCACACATGTAGCAGCCCACTGACTGAATCCTGGATGCAGAGAGCTGTGATTGTGTGCATTGTACATACTGTAACGGGAGTGTGTGTGTGTGTGTGTGGTCTGTACACTCCAGCGTAGGGGCCAACCTCACTGCTCTGGCCCCCTGCCCTGCCTATTATCTCATTGATTTCCTCCTCTCCTCTTTTCAATTCTCTCCATTTCCACACTGCCGTCCTTTCCATTAGAGGAGCAATTTAACAGAGTGCTGTGACATGGAAGGAAGAGGAGGGGAGGGGGCAACTACAGGGTGGGAAACATAAAGTGTAGAGGGGAGGTATTGTGGAAGAGCTGGAGGTGGGGGTGGGAGGGCAGAAAGAGGTGTGGAATTAACAAGGGGATGAGCCGATAATATTCGGACTCAAAAAAAAACAGATCTAATTACTTTACACAGTTTCATTCGAACTAAACTGATATAAACGCCTCACTTCAAATCTGTCTTCGTTTTAACTTCTTTTCTCTCAGGACCTTCCTTCAAAACCGCCTCCGAGGTCCCTACGACAAGCAGCAGCCATCCAGCCGGCAGTGGACGGGGATCAGGATGTGCTGGATCCGAGGCTCCCTGTACCGTGTGTCTGCCAATAAGCTGTCCCGCACAGTGACGCCACAGACATCGATCGACCGAAGAGGTACAAGTGGTCAGGAGCCTCATACATGAGTTGTGATGATAATCCAAGTTTAGTTGATTTATACATGCAGTTTTGCATAAAATAATAGCACTGTGTTTAAAGAAATGGGTAAAGCTCAAAATTCTTCATTTTTTTTAAGGGAACGCTATTCTAAATCAAAACATGAGGAAAACATTCCTCATGTTTGTTACTGTAACTGAGGGGAAATGAATGTTAGGCTGTAAAAAAGCAGTATCAGCATTTGTTTTTATAAACCCAAACATTTACTGCATAAACTAAAACGTTCTTGAAGATGTAGCTTTCCTGTGATTCATCAAACTAACACTGACCTTTTAACCACTGCTTCTGAGAACTGCTTCAAATCTATGTTGCATGGATTCAACTTCAGCCACCTTAGAGAAGGTATTCCAGCTCAGAAGGATTGAACTGCAATCCACGATTCTTCTGCATTTCTTGGTCTTCCCCCAGAAACGGCATTTTTAATGTCACCCCACAGGTTTCCTGTTCGATTAAGGTTTAGAGATTGGACTCATCATATTACATGACATTAATCTTGTTGGTCTGAAACCAAGATGCTGCTTGCTTACTGGTGTGTTTGAGGCCGTTGTCTTATTGCAGCATCCATTATAAAGGCATTTCCTCTTCAGCATAAGGCGAGATAAGTATTTTGTTGTATTTAAACTGACCCATGGTCCTTGGTAAGTGACAAATAGGTCTGGCAGCACCATGTAATGCCTGAGCCATCATGCTTTACAGTGTACTGTGGCTTGATTTCACTGTATGAGGATCTTCTGAGAAAGTTTCTAGACGCTGGGGACCCCTTTCTGATAACTTGGCTTAACATTGATGTCCAGGTGTCACAGTAACCACAGGAACCTTTTATTACCGTGGAGATCATCATTGCTCATTCTTTGCCATTTGGGCTTTTTTACGATCCATTTGAATGTTTTTTTTTATGGTATTACCCTGCAAATCTTCTCATAATTTATTGGTCATATACAACCTATAGTCATGTTTAACTGATAACATTTTCAACGCGACCGCATCAATGTTCACTGCACAAATGGAAAACTCTGCAATAGTCTAAATAAAATTATATAAAAATCCATGACTGAAATTAAGACGTCCTGGAAGATTTGTGCCATTCTCCTATTCCCAATACAACAGAACAAATATGGTTATCCATCTTTAAATATGATTTCACATATAAAATTGAGACGAAAATACTCATAAATATGAATGTTTTCATTATGGCTACTGCAAGTATTTCCTTTTTAGACAGAATACAAAGTTCAAACCTAAGTTGATATAGACAGAGGAAGATAGTTTCCACCACTTTAACACATCCATAAAAGTTAAGTTGGATTTTTAAACCTGATAACTTCAAAGGTAAAACGGAAGTAAAAAAATGTCCTTTACCTTAGTAAATATTGAACATTATATCAATTCTTTTACATACAGTATGGGTAACGCCATACTGAACATATTTTCAGTTGTTCCAATTTCAGATTGCTATTGTGGTAAAAGCACTTTAGTTCAATAATTAAGCATTAAGATGTGTATTTACAGAGTATTTAATTAAAAATACATGTCTCAGTGGTTTACACAGAAATACACCACTGTTTATTTTAAAATAAAATGTACATAGATCCATCCAGTATTAATTTAAATTTGGTTATAATAAAATATGTGTCTCAGAAAACGCCTCCTACTATGAATTTCTGTTGATGTAAAAGCAGACACACAAATGTGGAAACAAAATTAACATTTCTTATTTAACTTGTTTTCCCTAAGTGAAATGATTTTAAATTAAACAAAAGACATTAGAAAGAAAAATATTTTAAAATAATTTGTTACTGTATTGTAGATTGACATGATGGCATCACAGAGTTGTTGCAGACTTGTGGGCTGCAGGAATCTCCTTTTCCACCACATCCCGGTCCCTTATTGAACTGGGGTAATGTGACGACGAAAGCCACTGGTCCAGAATAAACTCATTGTCATGTTCAAGAAACCAGTTTGAGATGATTTATGACTTGGTGCATTATCCTGCTGGACTTCAGAAGCATGGTACATTGTTTGCATTTAGGGATGGACATTGTCAGCAAGGTGAGGATCCATGATTTCTTGTAGTTTATGCCCAATTCTGACCTTACAATCTGAAGTTCGGATCCATCAACATTTTTCCAATCTGTTATAGTTCGATTTTGTCAAACTTTTGTGAATCCTAGACTGAGTTGAGTTCTTAGTTGACAGGAGGGGTACCCGGTGTGGAATCTTACTGTTGTAGTCCATCTGCATCAAGGTTTGACATCTTGTGCATTCAGAGATGGTGCTCCACTTACAGTACCTTGGATGTCTTCTCTTTTTCTGACAGTTTCCTTTATACATTGGAATTTGTTGTGAGAGTTTCCTAATAGATCTTCGGATTTTTGGAACCATGAGACCAGCCCGTTTGGAACTAACAACCACGCCATGTTCAAAGTCACTTAAATCCCATTTTCACTTCATTCTGATGCTCAGTTTGAGTTTCAACAAGTCGTCTTGACCACATCTGGATACCTAAATGCATTGGGTTGCTGCCATGTGACAGGCCGATTCACTGTGTGTGTTAGCAAGCATTTGGACCAGCATTTGTAACTAAGGAAGTGACGAGTGATTGATGTTCTCAGCTTTAAAACCAATAAACTAAAATCAGCTATGCCTATTCTGATAAGAAGAGAGGACGGACATCGAGCGAGAAATATACCAGAAGCTTGTTGGAAATCTGTGTGGCCAAAGGGCAACTGGTTACGGGATATAAATTACAACCCAGAAAAAATATTTCAAATAGATCTATAAAAGGCTTTGTGGGTAACAAGGAGGACCTTAAAATATAGCAGCAAAGTAGAACATGACTTCAGCTTTGTACATTAACGACCTTTGCAGTTTTAACCTAAGAGTTTGGCTTTCAGTCAGGAGCAGGCTGAGAAAAGAGTCAAACTGAATTTAATCACAAATCTTACCTGCTGTTCAAGCTTCTGTTTGGAGTTTAGCTTTTTTCATTCAGTGATTTGGACACATTTCAGTTGGTATTAAAATTACAGCCTGTTTGGGTTTTACTCTGTTGACGACTGCTGTCAGTGTGTACACCCCAACGTGATTCAGCCGTGTTTATTCATGTTTGTGGTTGAAGCTCCGTCCACATACTCTCTAATAGACTTAGGGGAGCAGGCTGGATTTGCCATCTGAAATAATAAGGTTGTCATCTGTCAGAGCAGCAAGGGGGAGGGCCCGGAGAAGTGGATGGTGTAGATTAAAGCCCGGATCGGCCTCTCCCCCCTTCACTTCCCTGCCTCTCTTTTACACATTCCTGTGCAACTAAACCTTCAGGTGAAATTGAAGAGCTGTGTTCTATTCAACTCGTGACCGGCATCCCAACATGCCCTTCCACCCTGTTTCTGCATCCTCCTGAAACATGCATCAGGTTTCTGTCCAGCGGAACATGGGGAAAAACTCCCCATGCTCTTATTGGGCAACACCAACACACTGATCCTTGAGGAGTGTCACAAAGTCCCGAAATTAGAAGCAAGATTAAGATAAACTGCAGCCTTAACATCCTCACCTCCTTCACCTTCTCATAATCTTCACCAACCCTCACACACCTTTTCCTCCGCTGGGTATTGATGATGTCCTCGGACCAAAATGGACGTCACGATTCTTCTTGCCATAAATAACCCGTCCCCTATCAAGTTCTTATTGCATGTGTCCCCCACACCCACATACACACACAAACAGGGGAGGCTTCATTGTTGTCACATCTAAAGTAAATAGATCATAGTCTTTTTCATTCAGATTAAACTAACTGTAGGGGGTTTATTTTAAAATATAACAAATGGTTAAACCTTTGACTGCTTTTGAGCTAATTAAATATGCAGCCATGTTTTTATCACCATGTGGATGTACTTGCTTTTAATATTGTGCTAACATTTCACAGCATATGTCAGTTTGAGGGAGTGTATGAAGTTGCACTAGTGTGGCTATTAAGCTGTAAATTCTGGATACAGTCTCTTCATGCTTTTACTGGTCTTATACTGACTTCTCAGGGTTATATTAGTAAACCACATACATTTATTTCTCAGTATTTATTGAGGTAGAACATTGTAGAGGAATTTATTTGAAACGACCTTTCTACATGACATCATTCAACTTGCATCATGTTGCTGCTTAAAATATTCTGATTCATATTAAACTAGAATATCATTGAAAAGTTTATCTGTTTCAGTGATACAATTGAAAAACTGACACATAGTCTTATATTTCAAGATTTTATTTCATTATGACTTACACAAATTGAAAACCCAAAAAGTTTGTTTCTCAGAAAACTAGAATATTACAAGTGAACGATTAAAAAAAGGATTTTTGATATAGACAAATCTGCCTACTGAAAGGTTTCTCCATGCCCTGTACAGAATGTGCAGTCAATACTGCATCACTGGTGCTAAAGTAACCCAGGTTGCCCAAGTAGAAGCTTTCATCTTGTTGGCATTGTTGGCTCTTGTGTCTCCTCATCTGCATGACTATACTCCATAGATGGCATTAGGCTGGTGTTGTGGTACCCAACACCTGTCTTGAGACCTCATTTTCAAGGTTTTAGTCAAATTCAGATTCAAAAGTACTTTATTAATCCCAAAGGAAAATAAAATATTGTTGTAGCTTATCTTGTCTCAGCCTCAAGTGCATTTTTACTTGTCTGAGGATTTTTTTCCCTAGACCACAGAGCACAATCCTTTTTTTACTGCAACTTGTTGTGAATCTCCTGGCTGCATTCAAAGGCAACCAAGTTTTTAAGTTTGAAAACTTACAAAACTCAGAGTTTATTGAATCCCTCGTAGCAACAGCTACATTATTAGGAAAATGGTACTGCATGGGTTGGGTCTTGGTCTTGAACTTGGTCTCGCCTCCCTTGGTCTAGTTAGGTGGTCTAGACAACAAAACTAGAGTAAGATCTGGCCCGATCCAAAAAGGCAACAGCTGTAGACCACATCCTGAGTAGTTTGTGTGGGGCGGCTTTTAAACCACTAACTCCACCCCCTCTGAATGTCTCCCAAACTCTTAAATGGGCTTTGCTTCAAAATCCTCTAGAGTGTGCTTTTGCACATTCTTTCTACGTCCCACTGGGATTTCTTTTTTCTTCATTGTTTTGTTTTAAGTTCCAGAAATGTGACGTAAAGTTTTTGTGAAATAATTTTGTGTGATTCAACTAACAAACATCAGCTGTTAAGGGGAAAACTCAATAATAATAAAAGGTTTAGTAACCTGGTTGCATAGGGAGAGCACACCCTTTAAACTAATATGTGGTTTAAACACCTTTTGATTGAATTCAGCATTCTGTCTTCTTGAGTTACATCTGCAATCAATTCTAATGAATTTGATTGACCTGAAAGCTCAGTTGGCCTTGTAGGTTTTTGACCTCTGCATGCTTAATCTAAAAATCAAAGATTGCAGAGATCTTAAAGTATGAAAATAATCCCAGTGTACAAAGGTATCAGTCAGGGGAAGTTCTGACTACTTACTTCTGTGATACACTCTAAAAATGTAAAGATTTTTGTTAAATTTCCAGTATAAGTATTTTGTTTTGTTTTTTAAATCAAGGTAGATTTCTTGACATTAAGGCATTCTAGCACCACACACATAGAGACAAGCTGGTTGCTTTAAAAAAGGATTTTTGTTTTATATAATATAATATAATATATAAAAAAATGTCTTTACTTTTTTTTTTTTACTTCTGTCATTATGTTTAGAAATATCAAAACACCAGTCAGATGTCAAGAACTGTTGTTATTAGGGGAAAAAACGGCTCCTAATCTTGTCACTCTGCTGGCAAATAAATTAAAAGAGGTTGCGTTTATCTTTATATTCTCTGCACAGTGTAACAAAACTGCTAAGGAAGAGCTGTTTTTTGGTTCTCCTTACAGAGAGCACCAAGAATCTGCATGTGTTTTGCACTTTTAATAATTGATCAGATGTAAACTTATTGCTCATTTGTTTCTCTTCTTCCCCCTCAGGAAAGTCCTCCAGTCCACACGTGTGTGCTTCCCTGGCCCGTCATTTTGCCAGGTAACTCCCACAGCACCTGTTTATCTCTTCATCACTGCTACGTCATTTTCAATTACTCTTGCAGTACCGACTTTAAAAAGTTTGTCAAGGTTTTGAATGATCAACTGTTAAATGTGAGTCATCCTGCTGGTGCTCCTAAAACGACACCACCCTCATGAAACTAAATCCAGCCAACATGTTTGCATTTGATCCTCGCCACTCTCTCACAGTATTAAGTGCCTTTCATCACTATCAGTCCAGAAGTAATCCTTTAAAATTAGTATATGAGGAACACGTTTACCCAGAAACACTCACATGGTCCAAAGCTGAAGCAGAAACTCTGCTGAAAAGTTTCACATTAACTCATATGTAATGTTTATTGTGGATTTTTGTGGTTTCTCAATATCTCCAGTCGTGCAGTCATGCGGAGCCTTGCCATCATCAGACAAGCTCGTCAGAAAAGGCAGCAAAAGCAGTACTGCATGTATTACAACCGCTTCGGCAAGTGTAACCGTGGCACAAGCTGTCCCTTCATACATGATCCGGACAAAGTGGCTGTCTGCACCAGGTAACATTCATGTACAAGAACAACTGAACAGACACAAATGAGGGGCTCCCGTTTCATCTATACCTTTCAAAGCTTGTATTTTAGTCCATTTTATTATTTGCCAACTGCTGTTAAAAACAAATAGGTGCTATTGCCAACAAACAAAAATAGACTGAGAACTTTCCTAAACTAGTAAAAACACACTTTAAGTTGTTAGCAAGTCAAGGACAGAATTCACCTTCATTATTCCTTGAAACTAACCACTTGTCTCTTGCTGCAAAGTGAGCACTTACCAAAACAAGACACCTGAAATTCAGCATGTGAAAAGTCGCATGTCACTCAGGCAGAGGAATTGCTACACAGTCAATAACTCAATGCAGTTTATTTTGGCTTCCTTAGGCAGATAACCTTTAACCAACTAGCATTATTAATTAAATGTGATTGTATTGTATTATAACTAGCACAAAACTGGAATGTAAGTAATTAGGTTGGACTCTGTCTATTTGACTGGATTCTAGTTTGTTTAAATGTTTCTGTGTATAAATCAGAATCTCCATGTCTTATTAGGCTCCTTTCAGCTGACACATTTGAAGTGGCACTATTGACTTGAAATGAATTGAATACGAAACTCTGGGAATTACATGCGTGGTGCATCTAAAACCTCTGGGAATAGCATAAAGCTTTTGTAAAACCTTTATCACATGCATCACATGTGTAAAAATACGTTCTGTAGTAAAACCCGTAACACGCGTGGGACAACCTTTCACGTGAAATGTTTTCTATGTGGTAACATGCTATATATGTGGAAATGATGTCATGTTGCAGCATTTGTAACCCTTCTGCAGCATGTTTCCCATGTGGTGCGCATGTGGAAAATACCTATGTGTATTAATGTACCATACATGTGGAAATCAGGTCAACAAACTTGTTCACATACGAAAGGTTCTCTCACATGTGGACACCATATCATGTTTGAAGCAGAAACTAGATTGAAGTTGTAGTGATAACTGATATAATTGACCATGGAATGAACAAACTCAGCTGTTTAAACTTAATTTTAAAAATTGACCTCCTTCATGTTGGTTTAATGTCTCCACCAGACCTACCCCAAGGAGTCATCACTGTTTTGGAGTCTGAAGCAGTTCTTAAGATCAAAACAAAATTATCTTCGAGACTGTATTCGAATTAAGCTGTTAGAACTTTAAGCTTTCTTTCTAGAGCAAAGATTGCCATTGGATTATCAGACAAAATAAAGTGGAATAGATGTTTCTTTCTTGATAAACAAAGTCATGATTTATTTTGGGTAAATATTGGGAAAACCAGCTTCTCCTGCCTCATTACATCCTAGTTTTTCTTTAAAGAAAAACTTTTTTTGTGTTTTTTTTCACTGCAGGTTTCTGAGAGGGACATGCAAGCAGGCAGATGGCACCTGCCCATTCTCCCATAAGGTTGCCAAAGAGAAGGTAATGTATCCACACATGACTGCCTACATGTTGGACAACTCAGTGTTTTATGGCTTTCATGGCAAAGGCCAGGCTTTGGTGCGCTGTGACAGTATAAGATGACAAGCTGCTGGGTACTGTCGTCGTGGATCGTCTTTGGGCTCTTGGCATGGCTCCTGTTTCCATGGACGGAGCGGAGTTGGGAAGACATGACCTAGACCATCTAAGCAACAAGATGTTTTAAGGGAATCGTTTTGATTTGATTCATACGTTTATTTTTTCTGTGCTATGTTGTTGCATGGGGAATAATCTTTACATCACAACTATCGCCACATACGTTTCATACCTCTAAGCAGCAGCCAAATGCTAAGCAAATCATCTAAATATTGATGTGTGAACAGTGACATAATTTTGTTACAGTGTGATTTCAGACTGGTCTTATCAAATTAACCTAACGCCATCAATTAAGCTTAAAAAAATAGTTGCCATTAAACAAGCTGTAAATATTAAACTGAGGCGGTTAAATTATCCTGACTTGTTACTAAGCCTCGTTTGGACCATTTAATTTCTAACAGATACCCCTTCGTATTATTTTATTTGGGGAGAGTTCAAACAAAGATTGCTGCTGTTATTGAATTAAAAAGAAAAAGAAGCTACCAGAGAACCTCCATAAAGTCTGGATTTCAGTCAGTTTGCTACTCTGAGGCATTCTGGTGTTTTTTAACACAATGCTAGGATACAAAAACAACAGCAATAACCTTATAAAGGTATCCTTTGCTGCCAATTCATCTGTAAAATATTATCAGAGCATCTCTAAACTATCTATTTCACTCATTTTACAGTGAGAAAGATTACAAACAAGTGCAAAACATTTAAGACAGCTGCATGTCTTCTCAGGAGTGGACATCCTAGCAATTGCCCCCCAAAATCAGTCTGTGCAATGCTCAAAGAAATGACTAAAAGCACAAGGGTTTAATCTCAGGCTTTACAGGCCTCAGTTACTATGTTAAATATTGAAGGTTCTGTTAAAGACTGAACAAGTATGGCTTTTTGGAAAAGTTGGAAAAAGAAAGCTTCCTCTTTCAAATAAGTAAATGGCATAATGACTTAGGTTTGCAAAGTTGCATGTGAACTAAACGAGGGGACTAAAATAATGTCCTTTAGACAGATGAGACTGGAGTAATGAACGGTACCATGTCTGGAGACAACCAAACAAAGCATATAAGCATAAACACCTCATTCGCTCTGCCAAGCATGTTGGTGGAAGGGCGATTATTTGGGTTTGTTTTGCAGCCATGAGACCTGGGCACCCTGCAGTGAACTATAAACTCCTCTCTATACTGCAATACTCTAAAGTCAAATTTAAGGCCATCTGTCCGACAGCTGAAGCTTCGCCCAAACCGGGTTCATCAAAAACACAATGATCCTAAAGACAGCAGCAAATTAATGAGAAGAGCTGAAAAAGAAAAGAACCAAGCTGTTGCAATGGTACAGTCAAGGTCCAGACCTCAACCTGAAAACCTGTGTTTGGACCTAAAGAGTCCGGTGCAGAAACAAAGGTTGTTTAAAAAGGGTCTTTTACAAGTTGATGAATCATAAAAAGTATTAATTTTTTCACACTATTTAATTGCACCTTAATTGTGATTAATCTGTTTTTTTTTATCGTCAAATAGTGTTTGCATCTACAGTATGTCTGCTGATTTATTAGAGCATTAGTGTCTTTTGTTACCATCTCAGAGAAAGTGTAGATACTCAAAGAAAGTGAAAGCTTTCTTTGTATTGACAAACAACCCAACAACAGGTGCCCTGCTGCCTCACCCCTCTCACACAGTCCCACAATGCACCCCACCTGTGTTGGTTGTCAGCCCGCTCTCTGTATGTGCTGAGAGCCCAGCTGTCTGTTTGCAATGCCCCCTCACCTCCAAACGCTTGTCCCCTCCCACCAGGAGATACACCCACTCTTATTTCATGCAGAGCCCCTAAGTGGGGCCGTACACGGCTAAAGTGGACGGGGTAATCGTATGGGGGGGGGGATCTAGGGTGATGCATCCTGCACCTCTCCAAACTTGATCCAGACACCACCATTCCGGCTACCACAAATACTTGGAAACCAGATACTTGCCAGCCAACTCCCCTGGCAGCCCCATAGCCGGGAACGCCGCCCGCCCCGTCCACCCCTGGCCCTGGTCTGTGCACACATCCAGGGCACATAAACACATCATGTGAGCTGGCTGAGCTGCGGCCTGCATAAATATTTCTGTAGCAGTTAATTAGGTAGAAGAGATCCCATCTCAGTGAGGTGGAGCCGCTCTCACACCCATCCGTTTTCACTGAACTCCCTCTGTGGTATATTTAGAGCAGGCTCCCCCCTGCATGTCAAACAGGACATCTCTGCACACAGACACACATCCTGTCAAGACGCACATCCACTTTCCCGCTGCTCCTGTCAGCTGCAATTAAGGTCATTTAGCTGCTCAGTGTGACAGATCGGCTGGCTCGCGGGACTCATCTGAACAGAACCGGACGGTGGTGTGGTTTCAGAACAGCATGTATGTTTACAAAGTCGTGTAATCTAATCCTCTGCTACTCTGGTACCTCACTCTCAGTGTTGATGTTCCACTTCCATCTTCATGAAACTCTTTTAACAAATAACTGCAGCCGAGTTTTCCTTGTCAAACATGTAGATCAAGAATGTTTATTTGTCACCATGCCCCAAACAACCCACCCACGCCCCTATATGCTCTGCCCAATACATAGTATTCACACTTTTCCACTATGTGTCCAGTAACAACCACAAATTTCATTGTATTTTATTTAGAAATTCTGTTACGGACCATCAAAAAGCAGTAAATAATGTGAACGATACATGGTTTTAAAAATTTTTTTACACAGAAAGTATAGGGTGCATGTATAATTAACTCCTTTTAATATGATACACCCAAAAAAAAAAAAAAAATCCAGCGCAAACAAATATCTTCAGAAGTCACCTAATTAGTAAACAGAATCTATCTGTCTATTATTTAATCTCAGGTATTATTAGACAAGCAGCCTGTGGTATCTTTGGTGGAGCTACAAAGATCCACAGCTCATGTGGGGGGGGATTCTGTGTACAGGACAGCTATTACTTGTGCAAATCTGTTTTTCTTTTTGGGAGAGTGACAAGAAGAAAGCCATTGTTGAAAGAAAACCATAAGTTTGAAGTTTGGGGACACGGCAAACATGTAGAAGAAGATACTCTGGTCAGAGGGGACCATAATTAAAGTTTTTTTTGCACAAGTGCAAAATGCTCTGTGTGGATTCACACCCATGGTGAGACATGGTGGTGGTAACACCATGCTGTGTAGATGCTTTTTTTTTTCCATGAGGGACAGGGAAGCTGGTCCGAGTTGAAGGGGAGATGGAAGGAGCCTTAAATAGGGTAATCCTGGCAAAAGGAAACAGCACAGGATCTGACGGTGCACCTTCCAGCTGGACATTGACCTAAACACACAGCAAGAGCTACACTAGGATGGTTCAGATCAAAGCATATTCATGTTTTGGAATTGCCCAGTCAAAGTCTAGACCTAAATCTTATTGAGAAGTATTGGCAAGACTTGAAAAGTGGCCCCCCATCCAGTCTGGCTGAGCTAAAACTAGTTTGCAAGAGAAAATGGGCAAAACTTACAGCTTCCAATTGTCAAAGCTGGTAGAGACATTCTCCAAAAGACTTGCAGCTGTAATTGCAGCAAAAGGTGCTATAACGTGATAAAATGTAAAAAAGTTCCAATGGGTATGAATATTTTGCAAGGCACGGTGAAATAATATAAAACTTTGGGGGATTATTCTCACCCTGTTATTGACATTGCTTACCTCAGATCTTCGTGTGTCCACAGATGCCAGTGTGTTCCTACTTTCTGAAGGGAATCTGTAACAACAGCGACTGTCCCTACAGCCATGTTTATGTGTCTCGTAAAGCTGAAGTGTGTGAAGACTTTGTCAAAGGCTACTGTCCAGAGGGAGAGAAGGTAAAAACACACTAAATCAAATGACATTCAGAGAACTTTTCTGAAATGCTAGTTTTCATCAAGTGATACCGGGGCAAATTTTGCTCAAAGTTATACCATCTGAAATTTATGCACGAGCAACAATGTCTTTATGGTTTTTTTACTTTAATCATGTCAAATGAGTTGGTGTAATTTTTTGCATAATTACATTTTCCATCTTTTAAATGCTTGCTGCAAATGTGCTTGACGTCTGACTACATGATATATCATTTCAGAGTTCTTCCTTTAAGCTGTGCTCCTAACATGAACATACAGGTTTATTGTGTAACATGTATAAGGTTCCACTGAAGTTAAACTGAGGCTTAGGTAAACAAGTGGTCTGGTAACCAACCACACACACACACACACACGTACACAGTGACACACTGGCAGCAACAGCTGCAGCGGGTGCTGGTCCATAATGGCATGACTGTTGCGTCTGAGTGACATATTGAGGGCCTGATGGGTAACAGAAAGCCACTTACACATGACTCGAGATGCTCAAGTCATCCTTCACGCACACTCTCTCACACCCACACACACAGCATCCCCCTGTCCTCCTCAAACATCCCCTTTGCTCCTCCCCCCTCCTGCGTTTACCTCCCTTTGTCTCCCCCTTCTGTCTTCCTGCGCTGCTCATCTTTGAGTGTGAAACAGATGCTTTTTCACACTGTCAAACCTTATTTAAATGGCGCATGGGGAAATGAGGGTATAGAATACAAAAGGGATATTAATATTTATTCTATTAGCTGAAGTGCTTAGCTCTGTGATTTTCCCCTGTGTGTGTTTGTGCCTGAGTGCTTCTGTGTGTGTGTTTACGGAGCGCTTTGCTGTGAGCCACTGGCGGCTGCATGATGGATAGCAGGCAGTAATTATAGATGGGAAAACTGCTGAGGATGGCACTCTGAGCCGGGCAGGCAGACACCACAGCAGCTCAGGGGTTAAGTCTGCTCTTCGGCTTCATTTCTTCTCCTCCTCCCCCTCCTCCCCCATCATCCTGCCTCATTCTGGCTTTGTCTCATCCTCTATCCTGTCCAGATCTCCCTAAACTCTCTACTGTAATAATTTTCTTTTTAAGCTGTCTCAGATTATCCTCTTAAATCCGGTTTTATTTCTCCAAATGTCTTTACATGTTAAAATGTCTGTAAATAGGAATCATTAATTAAATCTGATCAAGTGCCACTCAGAGCTCTTAGGATGTTGACTTTATATTTGGTTTTCATTTATTTATATAAATTCCCCTTGGGCAATGCTAGCTGCAGTCTTTATGAGAGATCTTTGATGTGCTTTTGAGTGTAATAAATCACCCAAGTAAAATGTTTTCACATTTCTTCCAATCAAAGTAAAACTAGTAAAAAGCTATATATTTTTTTCAAAATACGGTGTAGCCTGAAACATTCACTGTACTTCACTTTCCAGTTTTTGTTTCGTTAGAGACTTATTCTAAAACGGAGGTTTCTTATTTTTTAAATCTACACAAAATAGTCCCTGATGACAAAGTGAATACGTGTTTTCAGACATTTTTTTATTTAAAAATAATAGTACATAAGTATTTACACCCTTATGACACTGAATATTAAGCACAGGTGCAACCTGCTTCCGTGGCTCATTCAGATATTTCTACAACTTGGTTGGAGTACAACCTGTGTTTAAACTCAGCTGGTCGAATGTAATTTGGAGTGGTCCTACAACTGGCAGTTCTTATCAAAGCAGAAACCAAACAATGAAGTCGAAGTAATTATCTGTAGACTTTTTTGGCCTGATTGTGTCAAAGCACAAATACGCTGAAGGATACAAAAGAAGTTTTCACAACCCTGATAGCTCATAAAGCTCTGCGGTCTCCATTATTTGGAAATGTAAAAAGTTTAGAACCACCAGGACCCTCTCCAGATCTGGCTGCACGACCAAACTTGAGTGTTCAGGAATGAAGGGCTTTGTCCAGAGAAGTGACCAAGAACTCAGTTGACACTAAGGCAGAGCTCCAAACATGTGGAGATAGGAGACCAATCCAAAAGGCATTGCTAACAACCTTCACCAATCAGGCCTTCATGACAGAGTGGCCAGAGGAAGCATGTCTGATAAGCAGCTGTCTGCAGGCTCTACCCCAGCATATAGTCTGATTCATTGACCAGCTTGTTACAGTTGTGTTCCTGTTTAAAGAACACAACAGCAAAAAGGTGCAATGTTCTGCCAAAACCATGTCTATATTTAGCTGGTGTTTATTGTATTTGTCTAATGAATTCTGCAGGAGTATTTTAATAAAATAAAGAAAGGTTAATCTATTTAAGTGATTAAATTCTAAAAATATGCTCTTACTTTAAAGATTTATTACACTTGGTCATTAGGTATATATTTCAAGAGTTTCTTTCTGTTAGTTTGGTTTAATTCTTGCTTACAGCTTATGAAAACCCAACATTCACGTACTAAGAAAATTAAATCTGTACTGCACATGCACTGAGTGCTTGGTCTTGGCTTCTTTCGCGTGAATTACTGCATTAATGCGGTGTGGCATGGAGGTGATCAGCCAGTGGCATTGCTGAAGTACTAAGGAAGCTCTGAAAGTGGCTTCATTGTTGGGTCTGCTGTCTGTCTTCTTTCTCTTGACAGTACTCCATATTCTGTTACCATCATAAACCCAGGATAGCAATGCATCAACACCAAGATATCATCATGCTCAGAACTGGCGGAAGCTCTAAAGAGGTTTATTTTTGACCGAGTTTAAAGGGAGCATTTAGTAATTGACTGCTAAATCCATTAAGAATGCTAAATTAAACCGCGTCCTGCCTAGTGTTTGGTATCATTCGAAAGTGCTGTAAAAAAGAAGCTCAGTTTCACTTTTTGGCAGCAGTACTGTGCGACAGTTTTTCTTTCTGTTCTCTGCACAGACACATCCACTGCATCAACACTTTGGTTTCATTTCAATGAATTTGGACGATGCTAATTTCAGTCTGATCACAGCCAGAAGTGCAGTGACACAACGAACCTCCATTTTTCTGTGCGTTTCACTCTGGAAGATGTGATAATGTGTCAATCTGGGCTCATTTATTGTTCCAGCTACTCTCTGTGAGCAGCTCTCAATAAGTGTTGGCAAAATGCCTGAGTTGTAAATGCATGCGAGTTCCCTTTTTATTTTACTGTCTTCGCCATCTCTCAGCCTCCCTCCTTCCAGTTTTCTGCCTTGCTTTTTTTCACTCTCTCGCTTTCCTTTAGTGAATGTGCTGACTCCTCCTGGTTTTGGCCCAGCAGAGAGCCCTCTAATAGGCCCCAGAGACATCCCAGCATTCCTTAAATCAAGTGGAAAATTGTTAACTTGGTGTGGAATAAAGATGTTCTGTTCACTTTAGCTTTTTTCCTCCCATTTTCTCCTTCCCTCCCGCTCTGTCTTTTTATGAAAATGAAGATGTATGGAGCTGGGGAGGGTGGACTGAGACACTTTCTGCTTGTCACGCTACTTCTGCTGTAACCCATCATAGACCCACAGAAATAAAAACTCTTTACTTTTTGGCAGTGTGAAACGTATCAAAACCTGGAGCACTTGTTCTTCCCCTATAACATTTCACAATGCTGGAACAAACAGAGATGGACAGATTTGGCCATTGTTTTATGCACAATCCTTAGATCATCCAAAATCCTGGGTTCTCTCTTATGCTCACTTCTCCTCCGCTCACCTACATATGTTTGGGGACTGAGATGGCCATGAAAGAAAGTAGATTTTATGTGCGATGAACCATTTTTGTGTTGATTTGTGTCATTTTCCTGCTGGATGACCCAGTGACAATCCATTTTCAGTTTTTTGGCAGATGCTACCAGATTTCTATATTAAATCAATGGGTTTTCAAAAAGGTTGTGCTATGTCCTCTAAACAGTAACTTTAAACTTGACATTTGGTCGGTAAACAGGCCTACAGCGTCACAAATTTTCCATCATACTAAACAAAGGACATGAGGTGCTTTTCCCACAGATTCACCCCTTGTCTCACACCAGACCCACCTGAATTTTTTTTTTTTTTTTTTTGTTTTTTCAAAAGCTAAGTGGTCTCATCTGACCAAAACAAACGGTTCCAGGTAAAGTCCCAGAAGCATTCAGCAGACTTCACGTTTCCATTTGTAATAGTTAGACAGAAAGGTCTCTTTTCCTGCCATGCATCTGAACCATCCACTTGGTATTTAGATAGAGTTTAATAGGTGTTGCCAATTGGATTTCATTGAGTTATTGATTTGGCTGCGATCCAGCATACTGAGGAAGCATGGGGCGAGAGTGGAAAGAAGCGACTCCTTTTAAGAAGAACCAACCTCTAGTAGAACATGACTCCATATGATTGGCCACCTGACTTCACCAGCTGAGGGATGAGATGACAGGATGAAATTACCGACAAATCTCAGACGCACTGGCCCAGGAGTCTCTGCGAAATAAAAACAAAGAAAGGATTTAAAGATAATAACAGTAATTTGATGACTTGAAAAGAAAAATAAGTTTGCAACAAAAATGCAATAGAAATTCCACTTTCTGATGTTTCAAAGCCTTGGACCATCACTTCATCGTGATTGCTGTTTTGCACTTTTAGTAATGGGGCCAGACAGTCGATCAGATTAGATGTTTCTACTTTAAAAATACATTTTAAAAAATATGTGTAAAACTGTTGTTGATATTGTACTTTAGTGTACAGGGGTTGGACAATGAAATTGAAACACCTGTCATTTTAGTGTGGAAGGTTTCATGGCCAAATTGGACCAGCCTGGTAGTCAGTCTTCATTGATTGCACATTGCACCAGTAAGAGCAGAGTGTGAAGGTTCAATTAGCAGGGTAAGAACACAGTTTTGCTCAAAATATTGAAATGCACACAACATTATGGGTGACATACCAGTCAAGAGCCACGGTATCCAGGGTAATGTCAGCATACCACCAAGGATGAACCACATCCAACAGGATTAACTGTGGACGCAAGAGGAAGCTGTCTGAAAGGGATGTTCGGGTGCTAACCCGGATTGTATCCAAAAACATAAAACCATGGCTGCCCAAATCACGGCAGAATTAAATGTGCACCTCAACTCTCCTGTTTCCACCAGAACTGTCCGTCGGGAGCTCCACAGGGTCTTTATACACGGCCGGGTTGCTATAGCCAAACCTTTGGTCACTCATGCCAATGCCAAACGTTGGTTTCAATGGTGCAAGGAGCGCAAATCTTGGGCAGTGGACAATGTGAAAAATGTATTGTTCTCTGATGAGTCCACCTTTACTGTTTTCCCCACATCCGGGAGAGTTACGGTGTGGAGAAGCCCCAAAAGAAGCGTACCACCCAGACTGTTGCATGCCCAGAGTGAAGCATGGGGGTGGATCAGTGATGGTTTGGGCTGCCATATCATGGCATTCCCTTGGCCCAATACTTGTGCTAGATGGGCGCGTCACTGCCAAGGACTACCGAACCATTCTTGAGGACCATGTGCATCCAATGGTTCAAACATTGTATCCTGAAGGCGGTGCCGTGTATCAGGATGACAATGCACCAATACACACAGCAAGACTGGTGAAAGATTGGTTTGATGAACATGAAAGTGAAGTTGAACATCTCCCATGGCCTGCACAGTCACCAGATCTAAGTATTATTGAGCCACTTTAGGATGTTTTGGAGGAGCGAGTCAGGAAACGTTTTCCTCCACCAGTATCACGTAGTGACCTGGCCACTATCCTTCAAGAAGAATGGCTTAAAATCCCTCTGACCACTGTGCAGGACTTGTATATGTCATTCCCAAGACAAGTTGACGCTGTATTGGCCGCAAAAGGAGGCCCTACACCATACTAATAAATTATTGTGGTCTAAAACCAGGTGTTTCAGTTTCATTGTGCAACCCCTGTAGTTTTGGTCTTTTTAAGTAATTTCAATGTATTGCATGTTTTAGTAAAAGGGGGTAGAATTGTTAATTTTTTTCTTATCCAACAGAAAATGCACTTTTCAGATGTTCGAATCCTCACATGAAAGAAGCTCTTTGTGGCGTGAAATATCAGTCCTACAGCTACAATTTTTTGAAATCTGACGCTCATTTCAGGGTTTAGTAACACAGATCTATGATTGGCAGAGAAGTTTGCAACCATGTCTCTATTCTGTTAGATCTACTACAATATCACTGGTAAGTTTCTAAAATTATTTTTAGAAGAGTGTTTAGCCAAAGCCATAAAATGATTCGCAACATCTGGGCCTTCAGTGGGTTGAGTAGTGACGTCTGAACCAAACAGAGCACGACTATCATCTCTGACACCTGCAGCAGCAATGATTTGTTTAGTGAAATGTTGCGTCAAAACCGCAGGCCTATAAGATGATCCAGAGAAACATTTGACAGCGAGCTGATCCCCGGTCGCCCTGTCTCCCAGAGGGGCGCAGGAACATGGGTGTGAGGGTGGTGAGAAGGGTTCTGATGGCAGAGAGTCTGGGGCCCCCCGAGCTTCCCAGAGGGAGTGGACCCAGAGTCCGCAATGTTCCTGGAAAATCGATCTCTCTTCTCTACACACACTGTGCAGCCTGCTGGAGTGAATATAATTAGCTTCTCTGACAGGTGGGAGGGATCAGATCTCGTGGAGAATGAAGCTACCAATTTACACCCGTATTACACACTCGGATACACTCAGTTGCAAACGTGTGTGAACGCTCACACTCCCATGCACAGCCCTGTTCTGAATAGCATTAAGCTAAACCAACTTAGTCCACCAGTCCAGGTAGTGTGACGGTTTTAACAGAATCGATAAGTATCCCTCTTCGTCAAACAGTTTATTTGTATTGTTTTTAGATATTTCACAGGGTTTGAATAAATATCTGTCTTCTTGCTTGTGCATCGATTCATATTAAAATACTTCCACTGAAAAAAATAGATTAATTACATTTTAAATCTGAACTACTTTTACTCCATACCAATTAAGGGTTTGATTGGGAATTTGTCATAAATTCATTTGAAACTTTTTTTTATTGGACTCACACTTGGGAATAACAATTTACCAATTCAAGCCATTGATTCAGTTTGTTATTTTTAAAATGTATTTTTTTTTAACTCCCTGTCTTATGCCTCTACAGTGTGGCCTTAAACAACAGAGTCCAAACCATCAGGGGCTTTCCCATAAATGCTTGCATTTTAACACAGACCATAGATCTGAAATGTTTATATATGTGTATTGAGAATGAGAACACAATGAAATGACGGTTTACGCATAGATACTAGAGCGTCCATCATAGTTTCCTGACTTGAACGCTAATAAAAGTGGTATTTGAGAAAGGTGATTGTGCCATGCAAACCCAAGAATATTAGTGAGCTGGAGGCCTTTGCCCATTAGCAGAGCACCAAGCTTTATGAAGATCACTGTTAGAACCTTTTATGTAGATATCAGTCACATTTGCCGAACGTCATAGGAGCAAAACGTTGCTGCACTAAAGAGTAGTTAAAAGAAGCTTATCATGAAGGCGTTGAAAACACTTGCAATAAAGTTGCCATATCACCAACTTCACGGTTGTGGCTAACAGCCAATGTAAAAAGGATGTAACCTCCCTTTAAGTTTTAAATTACATGTATTGTTAATTTGCAAAATATTTAGAATTGAATGTTTGTCAGTGCTAAGAAAATCCATAACTCTGGGCTTATCTTTGATCATTAGTGTAAAAAGAAACACACTCTGGTGTGTCCGGACTTCTCTAAGACCGGCTCCTGTCCACGAAGCTCTCGATGTAAACTACAGCACCGCCAGCGGGTCAAAAGGAGCGCCAGCAGCACCTCCACCGTTTCAGATAAGAGAGGTTGCTCTAAACAGCCTTTCAAGAGGTTAGGGCGGCAGCTGGATCTTATAACTGACACTTTACAACCATTGTACTCTTTACTGTAGCTTCTGCTTATCTGTTTTTCTTTCTTCTAGGCCTCATCTATCGGTCGTCATGCCACAGGATGCTAAGGCGGCTCCAGGAACACCCATTGCTGGCCCTCTGGCTCTGCCGTCCTTCATCTCTCTCTCCAGCTCTCCAGAGGAGGCAGATGCACCGGATTCACCTCTGGCCGACCCAACACAAGTCAAAGGTATTAACCAACAAATCCTAACTAATCCTCCTAACTAACAAATACGTTCTCACTCAGAATCAGACGGAAATTACCGCAGGTGTACGAAATCAGATCCACAAGCCATCATTGTTTGGTATTTTTGAAAGGGGTTCACCCTATAAACCTCACACGTATGGTTTGGTGTGCTCCTGACTGCTGAAGTGAGAGTGAGCACCACGGTGAGATCAAAAGAGCTGCCTGAGGACTTCAAGAAGAAGATTCTGGCAGCTGACAAGTGCTAAGTGATATAAATATGTCTCAAATGAATTTGTAGACTAATTTCTGTATAATTACACTATACAGAAAATAGTGTACAAGAGGAAGACATTCAGAACAGCTGACCCCCTCCTTTCTTTCACCGGGATCCAACCATCCACCTGCTGAAGGCACACACGCACATGTACATACAGTTTTATCTGAGGGAAGCTTAGCAAACATGAGCAGAACATTTGCTTTGAGAAACACATGACACATTTTATTAAATGACACGGCTGACTGAAAAGATTTTACTTATTATACTAAAGGATTTATTTTACGTTTAATCAACGTATGAATGTTTGTGAACTGAGAGGAACCCAGAGGAAAAACACACATACATGAGGATAAGATGGAAACTCCAGCTCTGATTGGTCAGCTGTACTACCCTGATCAAACTCTGTCTTTACTTCTGAGCCGTACTGATGTCTAACAACATATTCACCATGTCAGATCATTTTAAAAACACATAGATGTTCTGTTGTCATACAAATACATATTCATCTTACAGCACGGGTCCAATTTATAACCAGTTTAATGGATCCAAATTCAATTCAAATCACTTGAATTCATTCCAGTATGATGCACACATCTTTGGTGTAGCTCTGCAGTCATCCAGGACATAAAGTTAAACAAAAGACAACTGGAGTTATTGTTTTGTTTAATCAAAGGACAGGAAAATATACCCAGATGTCTTTAAAATAAAATGTAGCTGGTTTTATTTTCTTCTGTTCTCACCGAAAACTATTTTTACATTTACCGTGCCAACATGCCAAGATCTGGCTGCCCAAGCAAGTTCACCCAGAAAGCAGGCTGTGATATGATGAAAAAAGTCCAAAAACATCATCACAGGAACTACATCAGGGTTTTGCTACTGTTCATATAAAACTGCATGGCTGTTCAGACAGAGAATGCCCAGGTTAAACATGAGAGGTGCGCAAGGAGGAAAAGTTGCTCTCAGAAAAACATGAAAGCCAGACTAAAGTTTGCAATGGACAGACTTCTGGAAAAATGTTCTTTGGAAAGATGAGTCTAAACCTAAATTATTGGACACCAGAACCGAGAAAATATTTGGTGTAAACCAAATGCAGCTTTCTAGGGAACTAAACTCATACCAACTGTGAACCATAGAGTTGGAAGTGTGGTGGTTTGGAAATTCTTTGATGCAGCAGGACCTGATAAATCCGTGGGTCACATGGAAGATGGGGGATTCTGTACATGCAGTTGGTTTGGAAATCTGGATAAATTCAAGGTTTGTTTACAGTTCATCTGGGTTTTGAAGTGTGTTTTCTAGTCTTTAATGAACTGGGAACAAACTGTGACTGCTTCCACCTTTGTGGATTGGACACGTTTGAAGTTTTTAAGTCAGAATCTTCCTCAAATCTCAACATCCACTCATTTCTGTTAAGCGCTTGAGTATGAGAATCATCACCCACAACTGTTTCATATTTAATGTTTCATATGAAATGTTGCATGTATTCACGTTGCAACCCATGTGGAGCACCTTGAATAGCACAATATGACACTGGAGGAGCACTGCATACTAAAATCATCCTGATATTTCATGGGGTTGAGGAAGTGGTTATCTGACTGAGCTTCAAACAGATAACGATGATCAGTCACAGAGGGAGTGTGATGTTGCTCCATGGAAGAAGCACAGAGGTTGTGGACTTGACCGAGGCTCGGCTCAGCTCTCTGATGACAGATCTGACAGATAGAGGATTAGGGGAGAGGCCGCTTCAACCCGATCACTCTCACCCCCTCCTTTCTTTCACCAGGATCCAACCATCCACCTGCTGAAGGCACACACGCACATGTACATACAGTTTTATCTGAGGGAAGCTTAGCAAACATGAGCAGAACATTTGCTTTGAGAAATACATGACACATTTTATTAAATGACACGGCTGACTGAAAAGATTTTACTTATTATACTAAAAGAGTTATTTTACGTTTAATCAACGTATGAATGTTTGTGAACTGAGAGGAACCCAGAGGAAAAACACACATACATGAGGACAAGATGGAAACTCCAGCTCTGATTGGTCAGCTGTACTAGCCTGATCAGACTCTGTCTTTACTTCTGAGCCCTACTGATGTCTAACAACATATTCATCATGTCAGATCATTTTAAAAACACATAGATGTTCTGTTGTCATACAAATACATATTCATCTTACAGCACGGGTCCAATTCATATCCAGTTTAATGGATCCAAATGCGATTCAAATCACTTGAATTCATTCCAGTATGATGCACACATCTTTGGTGTAGCTCTGCAGTCATCCAGGACATAAAGTTAAACATAAGACAACTGGAGTTATTGTTTTGTTTAATCAAAGGACAGGAAAATATACCCAGATCTTTAAAATAAAATGTAGCTGGATTTATTTTCTTCTGTTCTCACCGAAAACTATTTTTACATTTACCGTTAAAATATATATTTTTAATGGGAACATTTTTAAGGTTTTAAAGGACTTAAAGACTGAAAACAGTGAGTCGGACATTGTGTGTGAAAATGGCATGACATTGTATATCCCCCTATCAGTGTTTTAACATCTGACAAGATTTGCCTCAACCCTGAAGGCATCAAATATAAGCCACTCAATAAAAAGTTAATTACTAAGAAGAAATATTAAAACATGGCTGAGAACACTGAGGCATCCTCTGTAGTTGGTCACCAGGTTTGCACACATTAAAGGTCTGATTTTACCCATTCCTCTTGTCCAGAAACTCTCCAAATCCTTTAAGTTTTTTTTTTTTGGCTCCTGCTTGATAACTCAAAGCTTCAGCTCCCACCACAGCCTTTCTGCTGCAGGTCACCCTTTGACCTTAATGTGCTTCTTCTTTGTTCCCTCCACTGTATGTTTTGAGTCACTGTCATTATAGAGGACCTAATCCTGTTCATCTTAACTATACTGAGGGAGGAAGGTTTCTTATCCAGATTTTATGGTTCATAGTCATGTCCATTAGGCTCTTAATGTGGTGAAGTCATCCTGTTCATTATCAGAAAAATGCTCTAAAGCACAGGTGTCAAATTCAGGTCCTGAAGGACTGGGGTCCTGCAACGTTTAGATATGTCTCTCTGTCAACATACCTGAATTACATAATTAGGACATTAGCAGAACTCTGTAGAACTTGAGGGTATGAGGAGGTCATTCAGTCCTTTGATTCAGGCATCTCGGAGGACAGTTGCAGGACACCAGCCCTCAAGGACTGCAGTTTGACAGATCCTGCTCTAAAGCATAATGCTCTCACCTCTGTGCTTGACTGTGGGGATATTTCTCTTGCTCCAAACATGATAGGTTGACTTTATGCCAAAGAGCTTGATTTTGGTCTCATCTGACCAAAGCACCTTCTCCACAAGCGTTCTCTGAATCATGCAGATGTTTACTGGCAAACGCTAGGTGGGCCTGTTCATGTAGTTTTTATGGCAAAGGACTGATGGAGAGTGTTACCATCTGTCTTCTTGTTGACTGTGGCCCAAACTGTCTTCAAATCACTAACATGCTCCCCCCATTTAGTCGTAAATCCATTTCTTATTTTTCTCATGGTCATCTTTACCCCATGATGAGATTATTCAGAATCAGATTAAATTCAAAATGACCATCAGTCGCCCTTGTTCTGGAGCTCCATGCAAAATCTCACCAACAGTGGTCACCTTCCCACCAGGAGTCTTGCTGATGGTGTTGGAGACCATTGCTGCCTTGTGCGAGTCCATTGTCTTGTCCCTGACATTGTTACACAGCTCTTTGGACTGTCCGTGGTGCTGGAGAGGTTGAAATGGATTCACGGTGAACAAGCGTACTTTTTACACATTATGAGTAAAGTTCAATAGTATTTGTAAGATCAGATACTTATGTCTCCCTTCTGTGACTGGGTGCTTAAAAGTCGATCAGACAGCTGCAGTTGATCCAGAACGCTGCTGCTCGCGTCCTCACTAAGTGACTAAGAAAGTGGAGCACATCACCCCGGTTCTAAAGTCCCTACACTGGCTCCCTGTAGCTCAGAGAATAGACTTTAAAATACTTCTGTTAGTCTATAAGTCACGGAATGGGTTAGCACCAAAATACATTACAGACTTGTTGTCAGTGTATCAACCACCCATACCTCTCAGGTCTTCTGGGTCAAATCTACTCTGCATACCCAGAACCAGAACCAAACATGGAGAAGCAGCTTTTAGTTCTTATGCTCCACTAATCAGGAATAAACTCCCAGAAAACAGTAAAAGCGCCGAAACCCTAATTTGCTTTAAATCAAGATTAAAAACTTATTTGTTTAGAGTGGCCTTTGAATGTGTTATCTAAACATTATCAGTTAAGTTTTCAGTCCAATTTTCCTTTCATTTTCTTATTCATCATTCTATTCTCTTTATTTTTTTAAGTAACTGTGTTGTTTGATTTTCTGTATCATTGTAATGTTGCTGAGTGCCTTGTTGCTGAAAAGCGCTATATAAATAAACTTGACTTGACTTAATTTATATATCATTTTGGCTTTCCATTGATAGAACTAATGGAAAAACTCAGTATCGATAAACCAATACAAACCTTTATTTTTAGAAGTTGTTTTATTTTCTTTAAGTTCCTTATCACCTGGGAAATGACAATCCTAAGTGCTTATTTAGAAGAAAACTGTACCTGTTTCTCAAAAGTGTTTCACCTCTCATCCAGAAGGACTCTTTAGTTCTGATCATCTGTTTGGAATATCATATCAGGTTTCTCTTAGCCCCCTTTTATAAACTCAGTAGTTGAGGATCATTGCATGCAGACACAGAGAGCAGCAATTTCCTGCTTGTCCCTCTACTCCTGCAGTCCAGCTGCTTTAAGCTCTTAAGTATTACTAATGACTGTGTGCTCCATGAGTAACACACTGCACCACCCAGAGCCTCATTAAAGGTGGAACTTGGCCAACCAAGCTCCTCTTCACTTTGCATAAATGAGCTCAGGCATGATGTATCACTGCATGCTCCTCCATCCATCCACGCTGTCCCGCTCTCTTCTTCATTTACTCATCAGCTGAGACATCATCGCTCAATGTTTCAGCAGGATCCAACATGAACTGGATCAGAGGCAGTCAGACAATACAGCGTTTCATTTTTACTAATGCTCCTCTTTTCCTTTCTGTTCTTCTCCACAGAGAGAAAGCTGCAGATCAAACCTCGACTGAGAGACCAGAAAGACTGAAGGCTGAAAACATGAACCCAATCTGGGATTGTTGGAACCCCAGTCCCTTTCCCTCAGGGCCTGAAAGTTTTAATATCTCTGTATGTAAACAGACGTTTCGTGAATTTGTGTTTTATTTTTCCCTTCAGTGTAACTTTTAAATAAAGTGAAATAAAATGTGAACTTCAGCTGCATGCTGCTTCCCAGACGTTTCTGTTTAAGCCGGTGTGTGGCGGTGTTAATGGTTGGTGTGTGGTGTGTTTCTGCTGAGGGCATCACATGATCTGAGCGTGTTTGTGAAAACTTTCATCGGTGAGGTGGTGACAGAAGCAGCCGGCGCAGAGGAGACATATGAGCGCGGAGTGACTTCACCCTCAGCCGGCCGCAGGGGAGCCACGCTGCAGACTGGAATCCGTCTCTCTTCATCCTCGTGTTAAAGTTATCTTCCAGACATACACAGCAGTCGGACGTTTCCATCAACGCCGAAGCCCCATTCAGCCTGGATTAACATATCACACTCTGCAAAGCATGTTAAACGTTCCGAAATTAAACAGATGTTGTAAAACTGGTGTTAATGTGTTTCAAAATAGCAAAGAATGCAGCGTTGCTATGTTATACAGTTACAAAATAAATTTAGCACATTAAAATTACCTTAAAAAAAGAGATTAAAGTGTGTAGTTGTTACTCAAGAAGACAAATCCTACATTTTTCAGCTTCAGATAAAAAAAACGAATTACCAGTATGAGAAACTTGCAACCCTGACGAAGGGAGATATTTTGCAAAACGAAAAACATTTTGCATGTTATCATTGGTTTTGGTGAGAGGACTTTTTTTTTTTTTGCTTTCTCAAGTTTTTAAATGTTTCTTTGAAGAATCACCTTTGTGCACAATTTTATTAAAAAGACAATTATGCCTTGTGGCTAAGAAAGACCAACACTTGATCGACACGTCTACATGAAAAAACTCTCACTGATGTCAAACTGTGGGTGTCTTAATTTGGGGGACGTCTTTCACCAGTGCCTTTTTAATGAATATTGTTACTGGAATCATCTAGTTTGGTACTTGAAATGGTTATTTGAAACCAAGTGCTGTTGTTTCCTGCAATCCAAGATCCATCCATACATTGTCTTCCGTTTATCCCAGAACAGGGTGCAGGGGCTAACCATTTCAGGTTGACAGACAGTCTACACTGAGAATGCCTGTTCTGGTCTGATTACAAAATGATTTCATTAAATTTATATGTAAAAAAACCCAATAGTTTGTCTGACTTAAAATCAAAGTAAAACGACTCATCGCGTTGGCTTTTGCTCAATTCACACTTTATGATAGCATGTTTTTTATTCATAATGTGGCTGAAAGAAATTTTTTAAAAATCTTGCAAATTGAGTCTGATTAGTTTCCTTCTGGATGTTCTCAGCTGAAGAAAATATGAATGTGTCTACAACAGAAAAGGACAAAGGAGACATAAGAGTTAAAGAGTATTTTGTCATCTGATTAAGTGATAAAACTATTCCACTGCAGATTGAAAAACAAATAATCAATGCAGGTGACATTTTATTAATTCTGGCTTTACCTGTAAGATCCAACAGTTTGTAGAGCCATCTTTAGCAGGAATGATGACTTTTCTCAGTCTCTCACATTGTCGAGGAATTTTGAACAGCGCCCCAGTTCATGAATCTTTGCAGACATTAGTTTCTGTACAGCTCTCTAAAGGTCCCACAGCAGCATTGCTTTTTTTCGTTTGTAACCATTCTGTAGATTTGCTGCTGCTTTTGGGATCACTGTCCTCTTGATGATCCAGTATGAGCTTCAGCTGTCAGACAGACCTCACATTAGACTAGAATACTTTGGTATACAGAGGTGTTCACAGCAGCAAGGTAGCCAGGTTCTGGGACTGCAAAATAAGCCCAATCATCAGCCCTCCACCACCGTGTGAGACAGTTGGCATGAGATTTTATACAAATGCTGTTTGGTTTTAGAGAACCTCTCTACCTTAATCTCATCAGTCCAGTGGACATTGTCCCAGAAGCCGTTCAGGTGCAACTTAGCAAACCTAAATTGTGCTGCCATGTTTGTTTTAGAGAGAAAGGTTTTTTCCTTCAGTCCTAAACAAGCCAAATACTTGTTCAGTCTTTTTCTAATTGTGCTCTCATGACTGTTGATATTAAGCATGCTAACAGAGGCCTGTAGAGTCTTAGAAGGACGTTTTTCTTGATATTAAACTTTCAGTGTCTGTTTTTGAATGATTCTACAAGTCATTTGTGGTGTTAATCCTCTGCTGCTTGGAAAGATATTAAGATTTTCCCCTTCCACCTTGTGAATTTGAGTCAGCATACCATCCAAGATGCCAAGTCTGGGATTTAAAAGGTTATCAATAACCTAAACAATGCACTCCCAAGCATTTTTGTAACTGCAAACTTATCTCAGTGGTGGTAATTTCACAGTTCAGTGTGACAATGGCCAGCTTAACAGTAGAAATGCTCTTTTTTGGCTTGTCGTTTTAGGCTGTTTTAAAATGATGTAACACTGCAGCAAGCACTGAGCCAGGTAAAATCTGGATTGCCATTTTTAAGACAGCTGACTGGGAAAACTTTAGTTTTTGAACAGGTTGTCATACACCTTTAAACCATGTTGAATCCATTTTGACAGGATGGAGTTGTGTGTGTCTCTCTTTGTATGTGTGTCACTTTTAGCTCGTTTCTCTATCAGATGTATCGACAGCAGCGAGCAGAGATGGAAAGCTCGACATGTTCCTTAGAAAAGGCAGGAGACAGGGAGCCATCACTCTTCTCTCCTCACCACCCGTTTCTTTCCCCTCCTCCTCACCCACGTGGCTCCTCTCCTGCGCTGAAGATGTAAGTGCCTTGGACAGATGTCTGCTGCCTCGTGTCTAAAACCCTCAACGCCAGCTGCTGAGCTCGGCAAAGTCTAATTAAGATCAATATTTCAATTTTTAGTAAAAGCGCATGAGATGGAGAGGAATCGGAGGGAGAGAAATCATCTGTCCTCCGAGAGTCGGAAAGACAAAAAGAAAGGTCAACTGTGATCGTTCATAGTGTGTGAGAGTGTGTGTTGGGCAGGCGGTTTTGCAGAAAGTGCGTGATTCATGTGTTCAAATGCTAGTTAGTTCTTTACTGTTTCTTCTACTCACCTTTACTTACTTGAAAGTTAATTTTTACTTTGTTAGGGATGGATGGATTCAGTCAAAAGATCATGGCTTTAAAGGATAGGCCACAAGTCTTTATAAAGGTTTAGGGTAGGCTATATTTCAGAAGCTACATGTGAACAATGTTTTATCTATTTCAAGAGAGTCTGGATGTGTTTTTGGGATCAATGTTCTGCTAGAGCACCTAATTGTGTCCAAGATTCAGCTGTTGAGTTGAGGGTAAGTTGAAGTATTTGCCCTCAATAGAATGTATCCGGTGTTCCAGCATCTTCTAGTTCATTACAGGCTTTATTCTTGGTGGTTTCCTTAGTTGTTTCTGAACATCACGATCAATTTCCGTTCATCTGAGGGGAACAGTGGATCAGATGGTTGGAACATGTAGTGTTTCAAACACACACAAAATTTGTTTTGGGATTACATTAAGCTTCTGAAATGGCCTCCACCCATATTGAAAACTGGTGGACTAACCCTAAAACCCAGATCTGCGAATACAAAACAACCAATTTAGAAAAAGTATATCAATTCCACAAGAAAGTGGTGAAACATTCAGCCAGAATTATGACAGGAAACTGTTGATCTCTTCAAAGTGTGAAGGAAAAATCCAACTTGCTAAGGTACATATACCCAAATATTTGGATATGTTTATATCTGAGCTTGACCCTGTATATATGTATATATATATTAGACAAAATCTAGAATAAACTCAAACTTATGCACCCAGTTCTTGTTTTCAAAGTTCTTTGTTTTTGTATGTTGTGAAATAAACCCACCCTTTGAAAAGAATGGTTCAAAAAACAATTTAAAGCCCTAAATCTATGACACACATGTCCATGGCAATTTTGTACATAAATTTTTTTTTCCCCGCCCTTTTGTTCCCCCCCATTTTTTTTTTTTTAATTTTTTTTTTTAAATTCCCATTTTTTGGAAGGTAAATGGATTTTACAGCAGTGTTTCCAGTCTTGTTGAGCGCTCTCAGGAGCTGTCTTCAATTCAAAAGGTTTTGGGTTTGATTCCTGTTTTTACACTATGTCACAATGTTGTTGGACAAAACACTAAAACCTTCCTAGCCTTCTGTATGCTAATTTCGTAAGTGTTGCTTGTGATTTTAAAGCGGAAAAACAAGACTACAAAATAATTGGTTGACTTTTAGATAAAATAATCAGGAGAAAATGAACTTTTGAGGCATGTCTTTCTTTCAGACGCCCACGCTCAGAAAACATACTTGATCTACTTTAAAGCAAGCAAAACCAAAACTGACAAAAACAACCAAGAGTAGCCAATTAACCTGACAACATGCATCTTTTTGGACTGTGGAAGGAAACCAAACTACTACTCTCTATGACCTGCTTCATTTGGTTTCAACAGATCTGTCCCTGAAGTTCAGTTCAGTTCCTTATTGTCCTGGAAGGGGAAATTTGGTCCACACCAGCTGTCAAAGACAGTCTAAGCTTAACTCACTCATGACAACACTTAATAGTCAAACATATCAACAAGGATTTTAAATTTGGTTGCACTTGGGACAAAAGAATATTTGTACCGATTGCACTTTATAGTTGGCAACCTGCATCTTTGACCTGAAGGAAGAACAAATCTCTCTAAAAGGGGGTGCTCTCTGCTGGCAAGGATGGTTTTGGCCTTTTTTACAATCCGTCTGCTCCAGATGTTAGACATGGGAAGCTGTTAAATTCCATTTTCTTTTTTGCTAGCAGTTTTAAAAAGTCTGAACAGACGGTTCTTATTTTTCAAGGACATACGAAGCAATGAAACCAAATGATATAACAGACTCGATAAAAGACCTAGGATGAAATAAGTGTTTTTTAATGCTAAAAAGATTAAATCATCCTAAAAAATATGTTTGCACCTCCTTCTTGAAAATCGTTGAGGTGTGCGGGTCAAAGTTGAGAAAATTGTCCACAATTGTTCCCAACTACTTGGTGAGGATCCCTTGTTTGTTGTTGGTACAGCAGACTGGGGGTTTTCCTGAAGTATCTGACCATTATCCTAGTTGTGTTGATATTCATCTTCAATTAATGTTCATCACAAAACTTCACAAATTACTCAAGAACAGGTCCATGTTGAATCTCTCCACCCTGAAGCAGACTGATAACAGTGTTATCTGCAAACATGAGGAGGTGCCTGTTTTTAATAGGCAGTCTTTCAGTCATTTGTGTATAAAATATACAAAAAAGGAAGGGGAGAGGACACGCCCCTGGGGGGACTCTGTTGATAGGACACCATTCACCCTTACTGGCTGCGGCCTACACATTAAAAAGTCTAAAATCCATTTCACCACTTAAACATCAAGATTAAAAATGTCCAGTCGTTTGTTCACCAAGATGTGGGGTTGAATCATGTTAAAAGCTGACGTAAAATCCACACAAAGCCTTGCATGGGTTTTTGTGCCCCCAGGATGCTTGGGCAGATGATTAAGAAGAGTAACAATAGCATCCTCTACTCCTCTGTGTGCTTGGTAAGCGAACTGCAATGGGTCAAGCTGGCCCTGCACTTTATCAGTCAGAACACTTTGACCAGGTGCTCAGTATTTCATAAAAATAGAGGTCCAAGCCACTGGCCAAAAATCATTACGTTTTTTTGGAGATGTGTTTCTTGCCACCGGTACAATCAGATTCCTCCCATAGCTTGGGAACCTTCTGCTGAATAAGACACAGATTTAACAGTTCAGTACAAATATCATCCAGTCGCTCTGCACAGGTTCTGAGGAGTCTGCCTGTAATCCTGTCAGGCCCTGGGCTGATCCTGATGTCACCTCTGTAGAACACAGACCTGACTGAATACTGGTGGTGGACTCAGGAGACACCGAGCCTGCCACCATTGTTCAGCTGATCAGGTCTGTGTTCCACAGATGCAAGGAAAAGCCCAGGGCCTAAATTGAGTGAAGTTCCTCAGACATTGCTTTGATAAGTACAACGCTAATAAATGATACAAAACAGTGCTCAGACTCACATTTTCTCCATTTTTGAGGCCAGAAACATTTTATGGATCACAGGAGAAATATGAAGTAATGCCTTCACTCCTGGTTTGTAAAAAAAGATGACCTTTAACTTTAAATTAAAGCTGATTCCTGTGCTGCAGAATTAGTGACAGAAACCCCCTCCATCCAGGCCTGTGATAACCCTGAGCCCCCTCCAGGAGCTGCGATTCGGGGCTACATTGGCTCCAAAGCCTAGCGACGATCTTCCACCTTGCTGATGTCCGTTTTGCTTAAGTCGCTAGAAGTGCATTTGCAGCGAAGTCCTAATATGTAAAGGCACAAAGGAAAAGCCTGACTTCAAATATTTCTGTCCCAAGCTGCAGCCGCAGACACACCCCTTCCCCTCACAATGAATGGACCACCGCAGATCTCCTTAACTGCGCCGTTTCAATGCAAACTGCTTAGCTGGCCGTTTGATGGCCAGCTCAAAAAAGCCTCTTCTAATGACTTAGCGCAACTAAACTTGAAATACTTTGATATGATTTCCGTCTCTCCATCTCATATCCTCTTTTTCGTCCCTGCCAGCAGATTTGAAGCAGGAGGAGGGGAGCATATTTCATGACCGCTTCGGACTGGAAATTAAGCTCAGCAGCTGCGCAAGGCTTTCCTCTCCACATCTGACCAAGTTAAACTTACAGCCACCTGTTTTTTTACACTGATCGGCACTTTATTCCACGTATATATCGCCCGCCGCTTATGGGTCCCCCGGGGGCCCCGCGGCGCTGCTGAAAAGGCTAAACGGGTCAGGCGCAGCGACGTCCCTGTTTAAGTCCTGCTCCCACGATGCTTATCAGCACTATCGACATTCTGCCCCTCTACCCCCTCACCTGGAAGCCGTCCGGCCCTCAAATAAAAAAATAACACAAAGACAGATGTGTCCCGGATGGAGCTGGGCGGCGGCGCGGCTTAATTAACCGCCGATCCTCAGAGATGAGGCGGGGATGCGATCTGTGGTTAATTGAGAATGAAAACCTGCCGGGACTGACCAATCATACTTAACCCACGCGCAGCCACGGCTCCACGCAGACTTGCGGAAATGCAGATTGATTTTTGTATTCCTCTGGCAGAGGGGGCGCGCTGCCGCTGATCGATCACTGATTGATAGATTTGCTGGTTTGTGGCAGCAGAGGCCCTGAAGGAGATAAGTGGATATAAAAAGCAGAGGTTTATACAGTTAGAGAACAAAAAGTCAGAACATTCAATAGATCCGTGGTTCCCAACCCTGCTCCTCAATGCCCCTTGTCCTGCATGTTTTAGGTGTCTTCTGGCTGCCACACACCTGACTTAAATAACTGGGTGATTACCAGGCTGCAGCAGCCCTGATGGCATGCAAAGAAGTTCATGCAATCATTTGAATCAGGTGTGTTGGAACAGAGACACATTTAAAACATGCAGGATATGGGGGGCCGGAGGACCAGGGTTGGGAACCACTAAATGGGGAGTTTTACTTTTGATTTGTGCGCGCCTAATACCACTGTATAGTATTCCTAATTCAGCTTTGATCGGTGATCGGAAAATCAATTAGACTACTGCAAAATCTGACCTTTTTTTCTCTAAATAATAACTGCAACTAAAATCTGTGGTCTATAAATAAATCAACCAACAGCATGCTTTTCAAAAGACCATAAACATATTTTAAATACAGAAATGTAGTTTTATGGCCTACGGCAGTGGACTCAGCAAGCAGTCGATCAAAAGCCACAAAGGGCTATTGTGTTGGACGTTCACAGAATTCTGTCCCCAGGCATGTTAATACAAAGTTGAGTGGAAGGAAAAAGTGTGGATAGCAACTAGAGTTAGTGCCTGAAATCTATGAGATGGGCTACAACGGTCACAGTCCAAAGACAACATCAGAAGCATCTTACCAGGGCTAAGGAGAAAAATGACTAAAGTGTTGCTCAGTGATTTAAGGTCCTCTTTGCCTGTCATTAAGAAACCATTGTCCTAGCGTCTAGAGGAAGAATTACAAAATCCAAGTTGCTTCAGGTCCAATGTTAAGTTTCCACAAAGCTTTCATTTTCCTGCCGATGATGATGGCCATGATGATGATGATGGCCATGGTATCACTGTGCTTGATTGGCCAGCAAACTGGCCTGGTCATATGCAGTCCAGACTCCTTAAAAAATACAATTAATCAGGGACCTCAAATAGCCACCCTCAGGAAATGCTTCCCTGGACAGTGTGCCATATGACCATATGACCCATATAAGCTGTTTTCAAATAAATCTAACAAATAACTTCACATTTCTTGTGGTTGCTCGTAAGAACACCAATTCTAGTTGTAAAAGCAGTTTAACCCAAACTATGCTTTCAATACAAAGTGGAAAGTGGCTGAGTTGATTGTTTAATAAACTGCATTCTGTTGTAGAGTCCATTTGTGTGAGAATTTGTGTGATTTTAATTTTGCTGTGATCACTGTTGGGTGATGGACTTAGGTGGAAGTGGGACCCTAAATCAAATTTGGTTTAATGTCCCATGCGAAGGCTTTGCATTCAGGCAATGTATTATCAATAAATACATCAACAATAATGAAGCCATCTAACATAATTCCAGTTTGTACAATTCTCCAGCACATCAATACTGGAACCTGAGATACTCCAAATAAAGGTAATTTCAAAGGTTTTAAATTAAAATTTTGTTTTCATTTTCTCTCCAAACCTTAAAGTTTCAGCTTGACTCCACATACTGGAACTAAAAAACTTTATTGTTCAAAATGTGCATAAACTCACTGATTTAGGTGTTAGTTTTCTATGTTTTGAAATCTGATTGAAGCCCTGTTTATAACCAATACCCAGTTTAATGCATGTAAAAGGAACTCTGTTCAGAGTAAACTTATTTTTTGCACCGGATGATTTCAATTTTTTTCTTTTTACCCCGAGCTCCGCCGTGCAGTAGCGCCTGCTCGGTCACTAGAGGGGGGATCTGCTGCACCTGTTTTCCCTTCATGCAAGCATGCATGCATGCGCGCTCCGCTTCTCTCGCCTTCTTCGGCTCCGCTCGGCTCTCCTCGGACGGAGCAAGCAGCTTCTGTGAAGCCACGCGCCTATGATGTCCTCCCATTGGCCCGTAGCCCCTCTGTGTGGGAGGGTCGAGGGTGAGGGGAGGGGGAGACGCACTGTTTATAAGAGACTGCCTCCCAGCGCCTCGCTGATACTGCGTGGTTCTCACCGGGAAGCTTTGGGGTGCTTTTAGAAACCAGTTAGAGACAAAACAAAGTGGAATTTCTCACCTCTTGCGTAAGATTTTACACACAGAAACACTTTAGGGTCAGGAGCGCGACTCGTGAGGGGGGATGCGAGCTTGAATTAGAAATATGGCCTGAGGACAACAACAAGGAGCAGCTTCTGTCTTCAAGTAAGATCTCCAACTTTTATGCTTCATCTAAGACTTTTATGAACTTTGAAAACAGGCATACCTGCAGATCAGAGTTTGGATTCCTGGGACATTTGGCACACTTTTACGCACGCCTGCGCACAGCTCGATGTAACCGAGTGAGAAACTTTTGCAGCTGGGCCATGCTGCGGTGACTAAAACTGCAGAAGGAGACTACTGAGGGTTGGAAAATAATTCTGACCAACAAAAACAAAAAAACAGAGGGCAGTAAATCAGAGGGAGAGTGCTTTGCAGAGGTAAAGCGAGGACAGCACAAGCTGGTGTCTCCAAATTCAGCGGGCTCCAGTTTCAGCCGCTCCAGGGGCTCCTGCTATTAAAGCCTTCATCTGACCTGGGAAAAGTTGTCAACAAGAGCTGCGAGCGGAGGCGAACTGGCAGATGTTCAAGTTCATTTACATGTAGACGTATATCCCCTCCACTATATATAGAAGTGGCCTGTGGAACAAGCAGCCTTAATAAGTTTCTCCTCCCACCCACCGGGCCTGCAGCAGTCCAACGCACCAAGAGTGTGCGTGTGCCTATATATACACCATACAGGCTTTTAATTCCCTCCGCAATCTGCCCGCTGTCGGTTTGGCTGTGAGGCCAGGAGTTGTCGCATGGACTGACATGGCCACCGACCTCGCCATGAGCGCAGAGCTGCCTAACAGCCCTCTGGCCATCGAGTACGTCAACGACTTCGACCTGATGAAGTTCGAGGTGAAGAAGGAGCCGCTGGAGGCCGAGCGCTTTTGCCATCGCCTGCCGTCCGGCTCACTATCCTCCACCCCGATCAGCACACCCTGCTCCTCCGTGCCTTCCTCGCCAAGCTTCTGCGCCCCGAGTCCGGGCGCGCAGCCTAACCAGGGCCTCCCCGTCGGTGTCAACGGTGGCAGCAACACCAACAACAGCAACGGCAACAACAATCACAACAACGCGGGCAAGCCTCAGCTGGAGGACCTATACTGGATCCCGAGCTACCAGCACCACATCAACCCTGAGGCGCTCAACCTGACCCCGGAGGACGCAGTGGAGGCCCTGATCGGCAACGCGCACCATCACCACCACCACCACCAGGCCTACGAGGGTTTCCGCGGGCAGCAGTACGTCGGAGAGGACCTGTCTGCGGCTTCGACTGTGCACCACCATCAGGCCCACCACCACCACCATCACCACCACCACGGCCACCACGCCCGCCTGGAAGACCGCTTCTCGGACGAGCAGCTGGTAAGCATGACAGTGCGAGAGCTGAACCGGCAGCTGCGGGGCTTCAGCAAGGAGGAGGTGATCCGCCTGAAGCAGAAGCGGCGCACCCTGAAGAACCGCGGCTACGCGCAGTCCTGCCGCTTCAAGCGTGTCCAGCAGCGGCACATGCTGGAGAACGAGAAGTGCACCCTGCAGAACCAGGTTGAGCAGCTGAAGCAGGACGTGGCGCGCCTTGTCAAGGAGCGGGACCTGTACAAGGAGAAGTACGAGAAGCTGGCCAGCCGGACCTACAACTCCGGTGGGCCTGCGAACACGAGAGATCCGTCCGGGAAACAGGCCAGCACCGATTTCTTCATGTGAGAGACATTACAGCCCTCACCTCCACACTCGTCTGACTCGAATTGATATTTTCTGATTTGTGTTTACAGTTATTCCTCAACAAAAAAACTTAAAATCTCATCTTCTTAACAAATAAAGGTTAGGTGCGCACAAGCGTCACATCCGTGAGTCTTAAAGATGTTAAACTTCTGTAAGTCCACGACAAACAAGTCAGGTCGGCACATGGGATCACTTTCAGGCTGCAGACTCTTCTCCTCCTGTCAGATGTCTTATGAACTAATGACTGTCGTAATCCAGAGATAGCGCCGGGTTTGTGTTAGAATCAGGCAGAAGCAGCAGCACAGGCTGCAGGAGGAGAATGCCCTGTGATGCAGAGACTCTCAGTAATGCAAGTGTAATAGTTTCCCCCATCCCTTTGCAACCCTGCATGCAGGACATGTATGGTAACCTCCAGCCAAACCTCTCCACATATGTATGGAAAGCATGACCCATGGGTTCTCCCCATCCATCCATCCATCCATCCATCCATCCATCCATCCATCCATCCATCCATCCATCCACCCATCCATCCATTCACCCCTCCCTCCCTCTGACATCAGTAAGGCCTGGGTATGCAGAAAAAGACCCCCCCCCCCCCCCCAAGGGGCAGAGAACTGCAACTGAAATGCAAAAACAATCTGAATCTGCTTCACTGCAAAACACATGGATGCGTATTTACCTGCTTTTTTCAATCAGTTTTTTCTATGGTTTTAAAAAGAAAAGAAAAATGAAAAAAAGAGATTACCTGAGCCAGATTTTAGACTGTATTTATTTCCATCTGTATATAATGTGTAGAGAAAAAAAACAAGCAGTGATCTGTGTTATTTTACCTTCTCTCTTTTTAAGGCTTTTTTTTGCTTGGATTCTTCGAAATGTCTTAATTCAAATGTTTGTATGTTACAGCATGCAAATTGTCTGTGGTATCCTCCTCCTCCTGCTGAACATGTTGAAACTGCACTAAAGAGCAAACTGGAGAAATGTTTTGTTTTTAACCTGGATGTAAATTTGATTTAAAGGAAAATGACTGCTGCTAAAACTCTATGCACCAATCTGAAGATTACAAAGATTTAATGCTTTATTTTCTCTCTTTTTTATTTTTATCTTAAATAATGAAACATTTTGTGTGGCCTGCAGGGTTTCCCTGCAGCCCGGTGTCTTAAAGCGATCTGATGGGGAGGATGCTTGATTGTTAGAGAAACGGGACACTTTGCCTGGTGGTATACAGCTGACTGACTAATCAGTACTCTGTCAACAAGTTCGTGTGTTATCTGCTGCCTAGATATATGTGCAATATTGTGCAGAAGCGTTCTGGTGTTGGAGTAAAATAAAACAGAGGAGTCTGTTTCCCGCCAAAAATCTTACTAACAATTAACAAAAAAATCTCGGCCAATTAAAATCAATTGTTTTCAAAATTAATGATAATTTGATCTGTCTCTATAGACTCAGACTTCTGCACAGTGCTGTGGATGTATATCTGTACATATGATTTCTATATTTATCCGACGGACCTGTCCTGACGTGTCAACAAGTGGAAAAATCTGCAAAGAGGAAAAAGTTGTTGAGAAACTCTTGTTTTCATAATGTTTAATAAAAATTTCTGTCCCAAATATGTGGCGCTGCTGCTGTCTGTCATTGTTACAGCGAAAGGATTTATGTAAATAGCTAAAAAAATAAATAAATAAAAAAAATAAAAAAACCCTAAAATATTTGAAGCCAACTTTCAGAAATTCACAGTGCAGGTGAGGCGTTTTTTTAGGCCATGAACGAACATGGTTTGGTTCTGCAAAAAATAAAACAAAAACTGACATTTCTTAAGTAATGTGTATTTTTTGCACGTTGCCAGAAAACAAATATTCCATATTAGCAGCCAGAAGCGCAACTTAAAACATTCGTTCTGAATTTTTCTGGATTCGATTTTAATTTAAATGTGTTTTTAAACGATTGTTGGCATGACGAAAAATAAAAAAATTAAAGAACAACAAAAAGTTTGCATCTGTATAGAACAGCCATTATTCGTATTATTATTATTACAATTATTATTATTGTTATTTTTCAAAACTTAATTTGTTTTTAGTCTTCCATATATATTTCTAATTTTCTCCACACCTTTTCTCCTGTTAGTGTTTTAGAGAGCCTCTACTCGGCTTCTCTTGGAGCCGGTGATGGAGCTTCTCTCAGAGGGCCGCGGTTACTGTCACCCCGCCGAAGAGTGCAGGATGTTGGAGCAGAAGATGCTCTGACTTTCTGCATCACTGCCGGATTTTCAGATCTGTGTGTGTGAAGGACAGAACAACTAAATATGCGCCCCCATCCTTTTCCCGGCTCCGGCCGCCTATCAGCGGGCCTCCTCATGATGGATGCATGGAGCCCGGCCGCCTCCTTACTGCCTGCCCGTCTGCTTTCTCTGAACATCCCTGAACTCCACGGGGATAACTTTGCGTGACACCTTGCTGTTCCGCGTGGCGTGACCTGTGTGCACGCGCTGTCGTGCACGTGCCAGCGCTAAATGAAGCTGTTTGTTGCGGCTGGATGGAGCACAGCACAGCTTCAGACAAGTGCCAGCCCGGGTTGGACCTGATGTGACACCGCCGTCAGGCCCAGCGGCTTGTGGCTCACTTCAAACACGGATCATAACACGCCGTGAAGGAGTGTGTGATTGGGAAACTCTATGTGTGTGTGTGTGTGTGTGTGTGTGTGTGTGCTGAGAGGACTGGATGGGTGCAGGTCAGTGATGCGTTACTGTAGCTACATCTTTAAGTTGCTTCGGTCTGTTTTTCATTTTAGAAGTTCATCTTTATTATTATTAGATATACTGCAGTTTGAGTCCAGATTGTGGTTGTATCTGCAGCTTCATATCTGTATACCTTGTAAGTTAATTTTGAGTGTTATCAGCTTTTGCCACTGAGCCAAACTGAAACGTGTTTACATTTTTATGTTTTATTATTCTGAGAAATCTCAATTAAAAGTCATTTTAGGCCACTGTGCCCGAAAACCAGCAGGTCAAAATCAAATGATCATATAACATAACTCAGTCCAATCAGAAGTAATTTCTGTGGCATTCACGTTCAATCCAACTCTAATGTGATTCCAAATAACCCAATTCATTAAATAAAATAGGCCAGTCAGTAAAAAGATCTGAGAAAATCTGTGGTTTTAGTGATGATCTTCAGTCTACTTCTCAAATATAAAAATTGTTGTTTTCCTGTTAGTTTACTTGCTAGCTTCCACACCTTCAATGTGACAAAAATAGTTTTCAATTAATATTTTTTAACATATAATATTATATCTTAAACATTTTAATTGTGTTTTATAGCTGAGTGCTTCAAATAAAAAAGCTGCCCATTTTTTTGTTTAAATTCACCCAGTTTCCACTTATCATCTTCCAACAGAGCGATGTTCAAGATAAAGATTTTTAGCTGATAAGAGTGCATGCATCTCTCATTTCTGCACTCCAACTCTCCAAATTAACTAATTTGCTGAGTCTTATGGGTTGAATGTTTAGCTTTGAGTTAAAATCTTAATTTTCTTCTGATATCTCTTCTCCTGCTCCCTCCCTTCTCTCCTTTTTACCTCTCCAGCCTCTCCATCACTCTGCTCCTCCTGCTGCTTTTGCTGACTCAGAGGAAACATTGAGCTGTGTGACAGCCGTCACCTCGCACAGAGACGAGGAGTGTGTGTGTGTACTTGAAGCAGGATGTGGTGGCATGCAGTGGACTGATTGGGCTCAGTCTGTATGTGTATGCGTGTGTGTGTGTGGAGCAGAGAGAGATATCACTGTGACTACTCTAAGGGCTTTTCTTTCTATAAATCAGGGCAGAGTCCATCTGAGCTCAAACAAAGCGAGTGAGGAGGGATGGAGAGAAACAGAGATGGAAGCAGAGGGGGGGTTGTGGTGCGTCTCTGGCGTCTGCTGCTGCTGAGATTTGACACAGTCAGCGTCTCTTCGGCTCGGCTTACCTACAGTATACCTACACACACACACACACACACACACACACACGTCATAAACAGAGTGCAGACAAACAGCAGCTGATGGATTCACATCCTTTTAATCAAACTGATAATGACCTCCTTCCCCTCATGGTTTCACTGCTGCAGCACACATTAGTTTCACCAGGTGGAAACTGGGGGATTTTATTGGTTCTGTGAACTTATTTTCAGTGTAAAGTTTGTTTGATGGTTTTATAAACACTGAAACTTTTTTTTTTTTTTCTGTCTGAGGTGTACGCCGTATCAATTTAGTGGCTGTGATACTGAGAAACCTGGCTGTTTCTTTTACAGTGCTTGGAAAAAGCTAAAAATCCCATCGGTTTTCGGATATTCCCACCCTTTCACCAATCTATATGTCTTTTCAGATCATTAGGTGAATCTTTGCTTGGATTTGCATGTTCATTTCCCTGTTTTATGGGGGTTTTATGTAGTTTTATACTATATTAACATTGTAATTATTTTTGACACATCTTGATGTTTATATGATCAGAACTCCCAGGAAGAAGACACCCTGTGTCACTTTGGGACCTTTAAGCAAAAATAATTAAATACAATTCTGTTGAATGGGACTGTTTCAATGTTTTTATGTTGTTAACTGAGTTCTTATCTTGTGTTCGTTTACCATCCTTCTCACTGTGTGTGGTGAGATAAACTTGGGTCCTCATCTAGCCATATCTGTTCATTTTTAGTTATTTTAAATGTTTTAATCATTGTTCTAACTGTACAATACATACAGACAAGATTAGGTTTGTAGCTCAACATCTGCCTACTTTTTTTATCTGTTAAGGGTGTTTTATAGCATTTTATCTCCAACTATGTTGCTGCTTTGTTGTGGATTTGGGTTTGGTTAACTTTTATTTTAGGTTGTATTTGGTCTTGATCCTCATCATCAGCTGCATTCATTAAGATCTTAGCCTTTGTCTGCAGCTGCAGGGATTCTGGGCCATTTGTGTCCAGATTTTATTTCATTTAGCAGAAACCTGGGAGCTCCTTTTTGTAGCCACGTGCGCCACGTAGACCTGCTCCTGTGGGACATGCTCAGCTTTAAAAAGTTGTCACCCTACGTAAAACGTAATCAAAAATTTTGATAAATCACCTGCGTGCTGTTAACACTCACGGGTATTAATAATTATTACTCTTGATCTGGTGATGGAGTTAGTGACCCAGGGGCCTTGGGGGTGGGGGGTGAGGGGTTCACCATAGCGGTCCCCACAAGACACACCCAAGAAAAGCAATTTGGCGCCATAGGTGCTGTGACCCCCTGACTGAGCTACGTACCCTGCCTCCACACTGAGCACACTCACATTCAAACACACTGACATGCTGCATGCTGAGTGGACAAAATCAAACATGCTATCACAGGAGAAAATATGCCCAAACAGCAAATCTAACCTCGTCCCATGCTTTGAAAATACAGCAATAAACCAACAAACAAAGAAATGAGACCGGTGGGATGATGTGCTAGAAAAAAATTGTCAAAGAAAATGGCGTACTTGTTACCTAAAAGTGGGAAATTAAACCTTTAGAATATTCCTCAAAAGAGAGTTCAACCATCACTTACTGCAACGATTGATTGTCTTTTTGTTTTTTAACGTCATACACCTAAGTTTTCAGGTCCTAATTTGCTTCCAATAATTCCCTTAAATATGATTTTGCTCGCATTATATTATTCGCACCAGCAGATTTACTTAGTCAAGCTTTTAGGGAGGGGTCCAGTTCCTGCTGAATCCCTCAATCTGCCACTATCACTTCCCTTCTTTTTTCACTTCCTATGTGTGTGTGTGTGTGTGAGTGAGTGTAAGTGCCAGTGATTCAGCAATCAGCCAGTCATTGTTTTACATTAACTCTTTTAGGACCACAGGCCACTCAGGCCTTTTTGTTTGTTTCAGTGGTGGTTACAGCTGTGGTTTGTAGTATTATGTACCGTATACACAAATCTGCCACAGCACTAATATCAGCAGCCAGATATTTTATTTTTGGAGTGACCTAGTGGTACCAGAAAGCACCGATCTCTGTTTCTGAGGGGTATATGAACTGGAGCTCCATTTTTTCCAGCGGTTGTATTTGTGCTGTGTAGGAGAAACATACAGACAAGCATTAAACCCATAAAGTATGTGTTATGATTGGGAAGGTTGTTTTGGTTTCAGAGGCCAATGTAAGAACCTTTGTTTTATATGCACAACATAAGATGGATTAAGTGGCAGTTCTTGTATGAACGATGCCCTCAACGAAGCCTGCTTCAGCAAAACACAGGAAGTTGTTAAATTGTTATTGAACTTTTCAGAATCATCAATAACTAAAATATATCTCTCTCTGATGTCAGGTGTTGTACTTTATTAAATAAATCAACAAAAAACTGCAGTTCACATCTAATTAGCTACAAGGATACATTTAGCAGTCTCACTTGCAACATGGATATTGTTGGGTAAAAAAATAATAATGTAAACAACTCCTTTATGCAAAAGTGATGAGCTGTAAAAATACCAAATATGGTGTTTACGCAAACTACAAGGAAGGTTTTGCGTTTGATCTTGATGATTGCTTCTATTGCTCTCATGGCTGGAGCTTTCCATATCTGCTGGTGGTCCACAGCATGCAGGGGTTTAGCTTTCCAAGATGGTTCCCCCCAATTCTCCTTTTGTAATGGTTATCTCTTAAGATATTTATTTCATTTAATAGTTAATTTTTGGGGCCAATCTTTCTAATGTCCTCCAGGATCTTTGCTGTTTCATTTTTGGCGGTGGAGCTGCTGCTCAGTAGTACTCTGCCTTCCTCCTTCCATGCCATACGGTCTTGGTGCTGGACTTTGGCCAAAAGATATGTCCATTGTTTGGACGTCCTTTGTCCTGAAATCAGAAGCCCATATCACAAAAATCTTCAAGGCAAGATCAAGACGCCTTTTTGCTGTTTCTATGTGTTTTGTGTAAGCGGTGAGGGGTTATAGTCAACCAGCGTCTTTCATGCCCTGACTAGCCAAGCGATGGAGTAATAGCCCATTATTGGCTGACTTGTATTGGGACAAGCCGGCTTTGCGGGTTGAGGAAGGGATGAAGGGATTGTTGTGTGTCCAACCACCAGTTGGGTTTAAAAGAGTAACCATCAGAAATCTTTTGTGAGGATTACATTTTAAAGTTTCCCGGTTTCCAAGTGTCCACACCTTCCACAAAAATTATGTCTTTCATTTTTATTTAACATTTAATTAACACTATAGTTTTTTAGTTTTTTAACTACTGATCAATTGCCCATGAAACCATTTGCTGGGTCTATACATCTCTGTATAATAACTCTGCTCTCCTTATTGTGCTTATGGCAGACAGGGCAATTTGCTTAACCTTTTCCTTAAGTTGTTGTCCTTTTCCATCAAGTGTTTCTGCCACAGCTTTCATGTACTCTTTGTACTCATTGTACTCATTTTCCAGTCAGTGAAAGGCTTTTTGTGTTTTTCTAAAATCCACTGTACTCGCAGTGAACACTCGTATGCTCGCTGTTGTGTTGAGACTGTTATCAGCCATGTAGCTCGCTCAACCAGGTGGATAGCCTTGGTTGAAGTATTGTAGTATAGACTGAATGTGTTTTCGACAAAGCCATCTTCTTTCACTCACTCATCTGTGCACCACCAAGTCATTGTACTGTCAACAAGCGTGAGACCCCAAGCTAGTAACTTAGTAACCCAATAACCCCCGCATAGTTTCTTCTTTCTCTTTTCCTGGCAGTTGGCATAGAACGATGCCAACCTCATTGTTTGTTTTATGGATTACAACTACCAGCTAGCTTGGAGTGTGGACCAGAATGTCGCTGACCTACATAGCTGCCCGTTGAGCCTGTTTAAAAGTCAGACCAGACGCAGCAGCCAGCAGAAATAAAATGTCTATATCTTCATAGTAAACTAGAAAATGCTTTGCGGTCTGATAATGCTTCAAGTAATGCTTCAATATGGTTGAAGCGAATCAAAAACATTCAGCATTCGGTTTTCTTTGTTAGTGCCCAACAGTATATTACAACTTGAATTGGTAATAGTTGCCCTTTAAATCTCTTAGACTGCAAGGAAATGTGTCATCCACAGCGCTCTCAGATGGCTCCACTGATTTTTGTACAGATTTAGTTCTGGACTCTGGTAGGGCCATTCTAAAGCTACCGGTTCAGCTATTCTGTTGTTGTTGGACGTGTGTTTGGGCTCACTGTGATGCTGAAGAGTAAGATGCCTCACCATCTTTAGCTCTCCAGTAGACATCTAAAGATTTTAGGGCAGATCAGCCATGTGTTTGCAACTATTTATAATTTTTTTCATCTTGATAAAAATTGTTTCCATCTGAAGAAAATTAATCCTAGATCATAATGCTACTAGAACCATTTTCACTGAGGGTTTGAGGTTTCATCTGGTTAAGCAGATTGTTGTTATTTTTCTGGAGTCTTTTTGTGCCAAATATGACAAATCTTGTGGAATCATTGGCCAAAAATGTAAATTTTGTTTTGTGAAACCATAACACACTCTCCAGCAAGCTTTTATAATAGTTTAACTAGGCTTGGATACTTTTTTTTTTTTGGAAAAGCCTTCTCAGTTTGGACATACAGAGAATACAGAAGATTTTTGTCACAAGTAAAAAAACAACTTGCCAAATTTCCTGCAGTGTTGTCAGTCTCTTGGCTTCCTGACCAATTTGAATCAAATCATTTCAGCTGTTTTAGAGAACTGTCCGATGTTCTTCATATTCCTGTTGTCCCAAATTTTGTCCAAGATTGTTTTTACCGTACCACCCAGATATGTGGAAATATTGGGACATCCTTTGATAGTCTGTGGATTTAATTTAGCCAAAGGGAGATTTGAAATCAATTTTATCATTGAAGAAAAACTCTACTGATTTTTCCATTTTTTGATTATACCCTTGCCTTTGGTCATAATATATGAATCATGACTAAAAGGCGGCAGATAAGGTGAAGAGATCTGTCATTCGGGGGGAAGCTTGTGGTGGATCCATGGCTCCTCAGTTTAGAAAATGAGTGGTTGAAGTGGTTTGGGCAACTGGATACGATGGCTTCTGGACTACTCTTCTGAAAGTTTTCCAGATGTATCACACTGGTTGCAGACCCCATGACCCAAGACTTGCTCTCAGAACTATAAATCCCTTCTGAAGTTGATGTTGGAACTTCTCTCCTGGACCTGTTATCTCCTTGACCTCATCTTTAAAACAGTGGATGGATCTTTTGCTTGCTTGGAGCACACAGTGGAGCCTCTCTTTGGCATTATGTGCTTTAGGAAGTCCTCCAGAATTGGAGACACTCAGGCTCCTGCCAAAGTTACTGAAACCTCTAAAGAACCTTTTCCAGCTAATGGAATAAATATAAGTTTACCTGTTGTTTATATAAAATAATTCAGTTAACATTAAAATGTAAAGTTAATGTAATCCTGCTCTCCCAAAATAAAACTATGATTCTATAAATGAGATAATCCAAGCCCTTTAAACGTCTTAGGTTAATACACTGAAATAAATATTTTGTACATTTTGATCCCAAAGGCCAGCATGCATGTAAGCACTGGCACCAATACTGATTTTGTTTTGTTGTCGTTCCCTTTATCCATAAAAAATACTGGAAAATCTCACGTAAACAGCTTTTCTGGAGTCTTTATATCCAATACTTGGCACCATTATTTTACTTCAATTCAGTTCAGTTCAATTTTATTTACATAGCCCCAATTCACAACACACTTTACAAAGTCAATTCAACCGACTCATGCAGATTTCAAGTCAGGTACATACATTACAATTAATCCTAACCATTGAACAGTGCAGTCAGATTCAGTTATTTATTCAAATTGGATAAAAAGTTTTTCTGTCTAAGGAAACCCAGCAGATTGCATCCAGTCAGTGACTTGCAGCATTCCCTCCTCCCGGATGAGCATGTAGAGACAGTGGACAGTCACTGGCGTTGACTTTGCAGCAATCCCTCATACTGAGCATGCATGTAGCGAGAGTGGAGAGGAAAAACTCCCTTTTAACAGGAAGAAACCTCCAGCAGAACCAGGCTCAGTGTGAGAGGCCATCTGCCACGACCGACTGGGGGTTAGAGAGAACAGAGCAGAGACACAAAAAAGAACACAGAAGCACTGATCCAGGAGTACTTTCTATGGGAAAGAAAAGTGGAACACTAATGGTTATAGCTACTTTAGTGGCTTCATCTAGGAGAGAAAGACAGCTAAGCAGATGAACTCTGAGCCAGTTTTCAAGTCCATAGTATGAAAGAGAGCACATACAGTTAGTCACAGTAGAAGCTCAGCCAGTAGCTATGTCTAGGAGAGACAGGGTTAAACACTGAAAGACAGAGCAAAGTGTGTCATCTGTATAGGGTGAGCATTAAGTTGTTGGCAGCAGAAGCTTAGCTGATGTCCCCCTCCAGGAAGGTGCCACAGCTAAACACAGAGTCAGGTCAGAAGTAGCTTCTAGAAAGAGAAAAAAAAACAGAGAACATAAAGTTGAAGGTTATTTCTTCTTCTAGTCAACTCAAGTTTATTTATATAGTGCTTTTCAGCAACAAGGCACTCAAGGCGCTGTACATAAGGAAAAACATTACAATGATACAGAAAATCAAACAACAGACGTAATAAAAAAAAAGAGAGAATAGAAGGATGGATAAGAAATCGACAGGAAAATTGGACTGAAAACTTAACTAATAATGTTAAGATAACACGTTCAAAGGCCACTCTAAACAAATAAGTTTTTAATCTTGATTTAAAGCAACTTAGGGATTCGGCGCTTTTACAGTTTTCTGGGAGTTTATTCCAGATTAGTGGAGCATAAGAACTAAAAGCTGCTTCTCCATGTTGGGTTCTGGCTCTGGGTATGCAGAGTAGATTTGAGCCAGAAGACCTGAGAGGTCTGGGTGGTTGATACACTGACAACAAGTCTGTAATGTCCCCAGTATAGGGACTTTAGAACCGGGGTGATGTGCTCCACTTTCTTAGTTCTAGTAAGGACGCGGGCAGCAGCGTTCTGGATCAACTGCAGCTGTCTGATCAACTTTTTAGGCAGACCTGTGAAGACACCGTTGTAGTAATCAATTCTACTAAAGATGAACGCATTAGTTTTAGAATTAGTTTTTCAAGGTTCTGCTGAGACATTAGTCCTTTAATCCTGTAGATGTTCTTTAGGTGATAGAAGGTCGACCTTGTTACTGTCTTTTTGTGCCTCTGAAGGTTCAGGTTTGAGTCCATCACTACACCCAGGCTTTGAGCCTGACAGGTGGTTTCTAGCTGTATTAACTGAAGCTGTGTGCTAACTTTTAAACGCTCTTCCTTTGGTCCAAAGATTACCACTTCAGTTTTGTTTTGATTCAGTTGAAGAAAATTTTGGCACATCCATGCATTGATTTTTTCTAAGCACCCAGCACTTGAATGGGTTCATAGTCACCTGGTGACATCGTAACGTACAGGGATTGGACAATAAAACTGAAACACCTGGTTTTAGACCACAATAATTTATTAGTATAGTGTAGGGCCTCCTTTTGCGGCCAATACAGCGTCAATTCGTCTTGGGAATGACATATACAAGTCCTGCACAGTGGTCAGAGGGATTTTAAGCCATTCTTCTTGCAGGATAGTGGCCAGGTCACTACGTGATACTAGTGGAGGAAAACGTTTCCTGACTCGCTCCTCCAAAACACCCCAAAATGGCTCAATAATATTTAGATCTGGTGACTGTGCAGGCCATGGGAGATGTTCAACTTCACTTTCATGTTCATCAAACCAATATTTCACCAGTCTTGCTGTGTGTATTGGTGCATTGTCATCCTGATACACGGCACTGCCTTCAGGATACAATATCGAACCATTGGATGCACATGGTCCTCAAGAATGGTTCGGTAGTCCTTGGCAGTGACGCACCCATCTAGCACAAGTATTGGGCCAAGGGAATGCCATGATATGGCAGCCCAAACCATCACTGATCCACCCCCATGCCTCACTCTGGGCATGCAACAGTCTGGGTGGTATGCTTCTTTGGGGCTTCTCCACACTGTAACTCTCCTGGATGTGGAGAAAACAGTAAAGGTGGACTCAGAGAACAATACATGTTTCACATTGTCCACAGCCCAAGATTTGCGCTCCTTGCACCATTGAAACCGACGTTTGGCATTGGCATGAGTGACCAAAGGTTTGGCTATAGCAGCCCAGCCGTGTATATTGACCCTGTGGAGCTCCCGACTGTTTCTGGTGGAAACAGGAGAGTTGAGGTGCACATTTAATTCTGCCGTGATTTGGGCAGCCGTGGTTTTATGTTTTTTGGATACAATCCGGGTTAGCACCCGAACATCCCTTTCAGACAGCTTCCTCTTGTGTCCACAGTTAATCCTGTTGGATGTGGTTCGTCCTTCTTGGTGGTATGCTGACATTACCCTGGATACCGTGGCTCTTGATACATCACAAAGACTCGCTGTCTTGGTCACAGATGCGCTAGCAAGACGTGCACCAACAATTTGTCCTCCTTTGAACTCTGCTATGTCACCCATAATGTTGTGTGCATTTCAATATTTTGAGCAAAACTGTGCTCTTACCCTGCTAATTGAACCTTCACACTCTGCTCTTACTGGTGCAATGTGCAATCAATGAAGACTGGCTACCAGGCTGGTCCAATTTAGCCATGAAACCTCCCACACTAAAATGACAGTGTTTCAGTTTCATTGTCCAACCCCTGTATAGCTGTGTGTCGTCTGCATAGTTATGATAACTTACGTTGTCGTAAGTTAGGGAGAGCAAGTAGATATTGAATAGGAGGGGCCCTAAGATGGACCCTTGGGGAACGCCACATGTGATTTTTGTGGTCTCTGATTTAAAGTTACCTACTCACACAAAAGAGTCACTGTCCTTCAAGTAGGATTTAAACCAATTGAATGCTGTACCAGAAAGGCCAACCCAGTTTTTCAAGCGCTTTAATAAAATGGAGTGATCAACAGTGTCGAATGCTGCACTAAGGTCCAATAATACCAGCACTGTGGTTCTTCCACAGTCTGCATTTATACGGATGTCATTGAACACCTTGACAAGAGCAGTCTCTGTACTGTGGTGAGCACGGAAGCCTGACTGGAAGACATCGAAGCGGTTGGTCATTGTTAGGAAGTTGTTTAACTGTTGAAACACAGCTTTTTCAATAATCTTACTGATGAAGGGGAGGTTTGATATAGGCTTGTAGTTCTGTAGTAGCAGCTTGTCCAAGTTGCTCTTTTTCAATAGAGGTTTGATAATTGCTGTTTTCAGGCCCTGGGGGAAAACACCTGACAAAAGGAACGTGTTTATTATTTGTGTTAAATCAGATGTTATTACGGGCAAAGCTTTCTTAAGGAAATCTGTGGGTAAAACATCGAGACAGCAGGAAGAAGAGCTTAGTTGGTGTACGATTTCTTCTAAGTTTTTGTCATTTATTTGGTGAAATTGGGAAATTTTGTCAAAATCATTTCTAGTTGGAGACAACTTTGGTACTGGAGCTGATGTGGATGTGCTGACTGCCCTTCTGATCTTTTGGGGTCCTTCAGTGAAGAATTTAGCAAATTCATTGCAGGCCCTGGTAGAGTGGAGTTCAGATGCTACAGTTACAGGAGGGTTTGTTAACCTGTCGACCGCGGCAAATAATGCACGAGCATTGTTAATGTTTTTGCTGATGATCTCAGAAAAGAAAGATTCCTTTGCATTTTTCAGCTGTAGGTTATATCTGTATAGTGTCTCTTTATAGATAATATAGTGAACCTGGAGTCCAGTCTTTCGCCACCTGCGTTCAGCTTTTCGACCCTCCTGTTTTTCACTTCTGACTGGTGGAGCACTTCTCCACGGAGAGATTTTCTTCCCAGAAACGACTTTCACTTTAATTGGAGCAATTGAATCAATGATGTCCGAGATTTTAGAATTAACGTTTTCTACCAGCTCATCTACAGTGTTACAGGGCAAAGTGGAGGTAGAAGAGTAAATCTGGTTAAAGGTTTCAGCAGCACCGTCCTTAAAGATGCGTTTTCTTATAATGTCTCTTTGGCAAACTGAGCCATTGGAGATGATGCTTTCAAAAATAACAGAAAAGTGGTCAGATAGGGCAACATCAGTTACAGACACCTTGGAAATGTTTAGACCCTTAGTGATGATCAAGTCCAAAATATGTCCCTGTTTGTGCGTTTGCTGTTTAACATGTTGAGTCAAACCAAAATTTCTAAGAGTGTCACATAGATCTATTGCACTTCTGTCTTCAGGATTGTCCATGTGAATGTTGAAGTCTCCCACAATAATTAAACAGTCATAATCAACACATATCACAGATAAAAGCTCATCAAAATCACTGAAAAAGTTTGTTTTGGACTTAGGAGGCCTGTAAATATTCAAGAACATGGTTCGGACCGGGCTCTTTACCTGGAGAGCCAAATATTCAAAAGAGTCAAATTTGCCCAGAAATACTTTTTTACACTTTAGTAAATCTTTAAACAAAGTGGCCACCCCTCCACCTTTTCTTTGCTGTCTGCTCTCACAAAGAAAATTGTAGTTCGGAGGCGTCGACTCTATCAGAATGGGACCTTCATTAAATTCATGTAACCATGTTTCTGTCAAAAACGTAACATCAAGATCGTGGTCAGTAATGAAGTCATTGATTAAAAATTATTTTCCTGACAGAGATCTGATGCTCAATAAAGCCAGTTTATATGACTTAGTTGCTGATATTAACTCTGTGTCTGGTTGTACCTGACAGTTTATGGCTTTTTTTGATTGTTTATTACTGTCTCTTATCCTTTTGGCTTTGTTCTTTCTGTCACATATAAGCATAGAGATTTTACAACTATCTCCTATTAGGGGCCCAAGTTTTTCCTGGACATGCTCATTTCTGATAGAGTTACCACTGGGGCCCAGACTGTAACACAGAGAAGTGATGTGAAGGTCCTGATTAGGAGGAGATAGATTAGGAGGTGGTGGGGCTCTGCGCCATTTTCTAACACATAACATCAAAAAAGCCTCTATGGGTAATACATACCAACATACTAAATGTTGTTTTTTAAAATAGATTTTCAATGTTTTTCACTCATTTAAATGCTTTCTCTTCTCAGGTTCACAGGGTTATGAAGCTGCAGTTGATCAGTCTGTGCAGTAATGCAGTGGAGAGGACTGTCCGCAGTGGTAGTGGAGGGTCAATCGGCAATCAATTATTCCACTCGGCCTGGCCCGCCGCCACACCACAGACTGGCTTTCTGCACTGAGAGCACATTCACACAGTGGAAGACACTGTACTCACATCCACTTGGTCCTGACAGGACACACAGCCCACAGAACCCACAGGTTTCACGTAATGAGGCAGCACGTTTGGAAAGAAATTCAAAAAGGCACTTTTCAGTCCAGATTGAGTATTGATGACAAGCGAGAGGCAAAGTGCTTACATTGTGTTTGAGCCTAGTTTTGTTCTTGGAACTGAACATCTATAGAAATTAAAATGCACAATTCACTTCCTTGTTTTTATTCTGGGCCCCCCATTGTGTAAAAAGTTCTTGTCACGCAACTAATGTTGCCGCCTTGCAAACATCGGAGGAATGTCTGACATTTACTTACTGAACTGAAATTTTTTTGTTGTTTAATGTTGGATGACAGACAAAAACTGCATCAGTACCATGAAGCATACTGTAAACTTTTTTTAATTTCACTTTTTATATATTTATAGTAAAAATGTCTTCATTCAGAGCAAAGTGAACTGAAGTCAAATACTTTGTTTGTGTGCAAAAAGCTGATTCTGATTCTGTTTCTTATCACTTTGTTTTTGAACCATTATGTATTTTTAAGTATCTTTAGGCAGTCAAATTTGAACCACAATCCCTTCCTTGTAGAAGTCAATTTTTAAAGACATTTTTACAGGTTGTCATTAAGCAAAAAAATGTTTGTCCAATTACCACTTGAGATAGGTACCAGGTCCCCCAATCCCCTGCATGGAGAAGCAGGTTTAGACAACAAATGGATTAAACATGAATAAATATTGTACAAATAAAAATGTCCACAACATAACTACATAAAGGCAAGGACACCAGCACATCTGTTACAACTCATGGTTGGTTTCATGTATTACGGTACTCTTTGCTTTCAGGTATGAAGATTGCACATCTTCAATGCCTTAAAACTGAATTCCCTTGAACTTTTCCTCGTTTTATAATATTACAACCACAAATACATTTCTATGCATTTAATTGGGATTTTAGTGGATAGACAAACACAAAGTAGTGCATAATTGTGAAGAGGAAGAAAAAGGCTTTAAACATTTTTTACAATTTAAAATCTGAAAGGTGTGACAAACATTTGGATTAGGCCCCCTGAGTACATATGATGTATAGCCTCAAAGATGGCTGCTATAGCATCGAGTCTTTAGAAGTATGTCTAATGATCAGTTTTGCATGTTTACAGACTAATTATTCTTTGCCAAATAGCTCACGCCCAGTCAGATTGGATGGAGAGTGTCTGTGAAGATCAAATCTAGTTTTGGTCTACAGTTTGAACACCACATCCCTGATCTGTCTGATAAGATTTTTGGTCTTATAATGTTGTTTGTTCACCAATGTGGTCTAACAAACCTCTAAAACCTTTACAGAACAGCAAAATTTATTGTTAGATTAATTAATACACAGGCGGTCTCTATTTACTACCTAGATAACTTTTAAAAGCAATTGATGACTCTGGATTTTAAGGATCCACACTTGTCAGCATGTTCTTTTATAAAAACAAAAGAGCAATAGATCAAGAAGTGTGAATGCTTTTTTAGTTGGTTAATTCCATCTCCAGGTAAATGAAAAATACGTTTTAATGATGTAATTCTAAACCATAATTCAAAACAACAAATACGAATTGTAATGACATCTGTACATCTGTAAGCCAATGCTTTGATGTTTGTAAGACTTGTAAGGTTATTCCATTGCTCCTATATGTTTTGCAAGAAAAAATATGCAATGTCTAAAAACGAGTTAGAAACCGGAGTGTCTAGAAACCAGAGTTAATTTTTGAAACTATTTTGAGATGTAAACATTTTTGCAAACATTCACCATGACATGTATGAAAAATGTATTATAAGAGTGGGCCTCTCATAATTGCTGGAATCTTGGCCCATTCCTCCATACAGAACTGGTGTAACTGAGTCAGGTTTCTTGTCCATATTGCTCACACCTTTTCAGCTCTCACCGACAAATTTGCTGTGGGACTGAGCACAAAATTTATTGATGGGCACTCTAAAACAATGACTTTGTTGTCCTTCTGTCACTTTGTAACCAAAGCTCTACTTTGGGTGGCTCCACTCCACTCAGCCTGTTTTGCGACCGTTTCCATTACTGGCTTTTCCGACCTGGTACTGGAGTTATTGATTCTTGCTCAGCAGCAGGTCCCGTTGGGAATGAGCAAGCCCAAAATGTGACATGAATAGACTGCCGATCACTGATTGGCCATGAGCGTGGTCGGCCAAATCTCCCTCCTGAGCGGTGTGATGCCTGAACTTTCCATGCAGTTTATACTCGAACATAATTGTTGAAACAGATGAAGGAGGCACTGTCAGGCGGAAAGTTGGTGATGAACCAGACTTGTGGAGTTCCAGTTCTGTTCCTGATATCTTGGATGATTTTTCTTTTACTTTCCATGACGTCGAGGCAACACCTCGACATGATGAGGTGTTGCCTTGAAATGAATCAACAGGTGTGCCTCTATTTAATTCAGATGTTGTGGATTAACCATTCTGAAGCTCACAAAGATATGATCTCATCATCTGGGGTTTCCCAATTTGTTTAAAGGGACTGTAATTGTAGTGTATGTAAACTTGTTAATTTGAAGCAAGCAATAGAAAATTCAGTAAAAAAAGTATGCCTTACCATTTTGGCATTAAGCAAACTGTCAACCTGAACTGACCGTAAAATAGGAAACCTTTATTCTAATTTCATTTCAGACAGTAAGAAATTTTTTTTTAAATGCTATTTGTAAAGTATAACATTTGTGTTGCTCCCCTAACTGCTAAAACATCCTGCTGTCTGTCATCTAACACCAACAGCAGGATGTTAACCTCTAGCAGTTCTTCCTATATAAAATTTGACAAATTAACATGTTCATTCTTTAAAAAAAACCAATTTCTTTACTTTTGTAATCTCTAACTTTAGTGAGGTGTATTGCTTTAAACATTGAGAGTCACAGAAGAAATGCTACAGGATTAATTCAGCCGGTTTAGTTCAACAACTCTGCAATTTCTATTTTGGAGAAAATAGTAAAAACAAAAACTACTATCTTATGTTAACATGATGACTGAAAATACTTATTTTGTAATAGAAATTCTAGTATTGTTTAGTAAAGCTGCAGGGATGGTAGATAGCTGAGTTGTTTTAGATTATGGTAATTCTCTCCACAAGGATTTCTGCTATAATTAGCTGATAGCCTGACTCCTTTTTAACAATGTTAAATGCTTCTTAGAGCAGAAATACATAAGATTCCTGTGTAGGTAAAACACTCACTTATCAGGACTACTCCATATACCCACACTACGTGGCAAAGTATCATTTTAGTCCCATGAAACAGTCAGTTCTGTGTAAAAAAGAACATCAGCACTTGCTGTCATGCGTCACGTCCACATAAATAAAGGACCGGGCAGGCAGTCATGTGGCACACACTGCAGCTGCAAACTGAAGTGACTGAGGTGTCACACAGCCAGACACACACAGTTGGGACTCAGACCCGGAGGCGGACACACACTGTCTGTACTGACCACCTCAGTGTGTCAGAGTGCTGATTGCTAACTGGGTTCTGTCACGTTTCTCATGTTGAAAGGACACACAGTCAGGTTTGTGAAGACTTAAAAGTAAAAAGAGCAACCATACATCTGCTGAAGGTTTAACATGAAGAGATAAGGATCTGACTGGGTCCCTGGTCATCTGTTTTCGTAAATAAGAGCAAATATTATATTTAATAGAAGCGAAAAGCACTGAACACACAACCAACCACTTGGCCAACATTTACCGTTTTGTAAAATAACCTTTAAATTGAATTATGAATTTAACAACAGTAAATTTTCAGTTTTGATGACAAAATCGGTGTCACTATATCTGAGATTTCTGATGCACAACAATCTGTGGTTCTTGTCGTCAGATTTTCTTCTTCTTGAAGCTCCGAACATTTTCATTCAGAACCGGACTGCAGGCGGGGCAGTCAAGCACAAACACACATTGAAAATTATTTACTACAGGACTGCACATGTTTGGAAGGTAAAACTTAAACATCTGAGTTTGCACATCAAAGTTACAAAGTTTAAATGCCATGTATTTAGAAGAACAGTCACTCTGATTTATGTAATTATTCAAATAACAGTCAGGAGAAACGATAGATGGCCATACTGTCACAGGATGGTCTTTCTGTTGGGATCTGCCATTCTAGGCTTTTGTGTTTGTTTACTTTGTTAGTCATTCTTTTGTGCTTTGTGTTTAGTAGTAATGTACATTTATGTTTTTCTCTGCCTAGGTTCTGCCTAGGTTCTGCTTTCCCTAGCAGGTCTGTGCTGCTTAGTTTTGTTAGTTAGTTCTTTCCCCAGGTTTGTTATTTTAGTGTAGTTCTCTTTGTTTGGTCTCTGATGTTTATTTTCCGTCTGTCAGATCATTAGTTGCAGTCAGTCACTCAGTGTTTGTGTTTGTTTACTATTTCCTCCAGATTTGTTCTTCCCAGGTTTTGTCATTCAGTTTAGGTTACCTTTTCTTTGTCCCTCATGTTGATCTCCCTCTGCTTTGTGTAATTAGTCACATTCCCCCTCAGTCTCCCAGAAGATCTGTTCCTCACCTGTTCCCACTTCCATCTGATTACCTGCCTTCCTCTCTCATTGGTCCACACTCCACCTCCCTTTGTTTATTAGCTGGTTTGTTTGCAATACTGCTTGCTGGTTCCTCATGTGTCATTCCTGGAAACTCCCCTGATGTCTTCTGGTCTATGTTTTGGCAGTTTATGTAAGTTCTCTGTTTCATTTAAGGTTGCCTTTCTCTGTCGGTTGCTGTTTTGTTTGTAACAAATAAAACTGTTCAGTTAGTTCTTGTTGGAAGTGTCTTTTTTTTGTGGAGCCTACTCTACAAAAATGCTTTTGACCATCAGCTTTAATGCTTTTATTTAGTTTCAAACTTAAACCCATAACCTAACTAAAGCATGTGTTATACTGACCAATCAGATTTAAGGGCATAATATATATATATATATATATATATATAATTTGAAGATGTTTTAGTGGGTAAAAGTTTTTAAATTTAAGAGACCTAATCTCAGTTTTTTAGTTGGTCACAGGAGTAAGTGATGCATGTAAGCCCACTTAAGGTTATCCTTACACACATTAGAACAGAATAGGTTCACTAAAATTTAGCAAACATCTGCATTAAAGTATTAAGCTTTTGTTTAACAATGACACAATCTTTTTCTTTTGTTGTTCATTCATCAAAAGTCGGGTTTAGTCAATGCAGCCGTTCACTGGCAGAGAAAATTCAACTGCAACATAAATGTAAACAAAGCTTTCTGAATGACTTTAATGAGCATTTTCTCCAGAAGAGATTCAGCGTCTATCAGTTAATTTGTTGGTGTTGTCGGTAGGATAAACATTGTTTGCACGACATCATATTCATGAGTTAGAAGGTTTACTATGTCTGCCCTATTTGACAGACGTCCATTATGAATTTGTGGTATCATCAGGCAATTTTGGTTCAGTTACACTGAGATTACTTGCGTGTCAAATTTAAGCTGTATTTTTGTAATGGGCCAACATCCCCTACATCCTGGGCACAGATGATGTTGACCTACTCAAGACTCCAATATGATGTCGGGTGAAAAGAGCATTGCATGGTCTAATCTGGGTGTGAATTTTGCTGGCACGCGCATTCCTGAGAAGCTTGGCAACAGCCTTAAATATTTTCCATTTATGAGGAACCTTTTCAATTAAAATGATGGATTTTAAATTGTTTAGAAATGGTGTTACAACCATTCCCAGATAAATGGGCCCCAATAGGTTCACTAGTCATTGCTTCTGTCTTGATATTGTGTTAATACACAACTGTATGTGAACACTAAAGTGCCAAAACTCCTGTTTTTATTTAGGTGGTCACACGATCAATGATTAACTGATCAAGTGTATTTGATTAGCAGAACCTGGTATCTAATACCCCTTTTAAAATTCATGCAAGCTTTTTATACATAAGAGGAAAATTCAATTTTGGAAACAGCTGCCAGAGAAGATAGCAGAAGACTCTAAATATGGAATAACACAACTTCAGCACCTACCACGTGTGAAATTTTGTGGTTAAAGTTTGGCAAAAGTTTTCCTCAGAGAAACAAAGAATAAAAATATTAAAGTGAGAGAAAAAACACATTGTCTGACACAGTTAAACATAAAGCAGCAATACAGCGTAGTCTTTCTTGTTCCTTGTGACTTAAACTACGGTAGATTCAAAGCTTTTGCCTTTTAAACGCTCGTCCTCATTTAGCCTCTTTAATACAATGCACAGGGGTTCTGGAGGGAGACGAGGAGAAGTAAAGAGAATGAAGAAGTGACTGCGGTGATAGATTGTGGAGTCAGCGCTGCCAACGGCCTACGAAGGAGACGGAGCGCCCAAACTGTCATGGCAGCCCCTGTTGGGTGACAGAGCCGTCAACAAGAGGCAGAAACAGAGAAAAAGGAAAGGAAGTTAGCAGAAAAGAGAAGCTTGTTGTCTGACATGTTGCCTTTTTATTTTGAGCTATTTATTGTGGTGAGAGATGTTGGCAGTTTGGGGCCAGCTGTGCTGTTCCTTTAACTGAAAATGCTTTCTACCTTTGCTGTTATTGATGTGGCTGTTTTTAAGAGACTTATCATTTTCGTTCACTGTTGGTTCAGTTTTGCTCAAGTGAGAGTTTTAGTTCAGATTCTCCTTCAGTTTCAGTCTGTCTCATATTATAACGTGCACTGAGGCACAGTAATAAGTTCTTTGTCTTAATTGAACATTTCCACTGCAGTTGTTTGACAAGGTTTTCACTGTTAAATATTCTCCTAGGAATTATGATATTTAAGATGACATTTTAGTGTTGCTCAAGACCCACCCCGAATACCTGTTCCTGGATAAAAGCCTGTCTTCACTGACAGTAGAGCTTCATGCTATAGAGCAATTAAACATCCCTCTAACTATTCTTTGCACCTGCTCCATCTCATTGGGAGGTGGGGTGCTCCCAGGACAACACAGAGACAACATGTCGGAGCAGGGAACAGAGGTGATGAGGAAATGATTGGTTTGGTCTCCAGAAAAGGAATGCAGAAGTTAATATGGTGGAAATCTTGGGAAAGCGGATGGAAATGGCTGTAGTGAACACTTTCTCCCAGAAGAAACAGGAACACAGGGTGATTTGTGTATGGAGAAAGAGATCATGATTGGACAATGGAAGGTTTACTTTGAAGAGATGAAGGATGAAGGAAAATGAGAGAGAACAAAGAGCAGAAGAAGCAACCATTGTGGATCAGAAAGTCACAAAGATCATTAAGGATAAGGTAAGGGAAGCATTGAAAAGGGTGAAGAGTGGAAAGTTGTTCCTGATATACCTGTGGAGGTATGGAAGTGTCTCGGAGAGACTGAAGCAGAGTTTTTGACTAGGCTGCTAAAGGAGATCTTGGAGAGCTCCTGGGTGGGAGAATAGAAGATACAAAAGATAGTTGGATGCAGACAGATGACTCACTGTGGTGACCCCTGAAAGGAAATAGGCAAAAGAAAAAAGAAGAAAAAGAACACAACATACTGCTTGAACAATGGGGACATAATAATATCTAAAGCATGTGATGTTAGATTAAAATAATCTAGATAAGTGGTTCCCAAACTTTTCATTTAGGTTGCAACCCACAAAACAAAAGTGGTAGAGATATGTGACTCCAAATCTCCGTTGTCTGAACAACCTTTACCACTAAGTCACTTAAACAAGAGTGTAATGACGGCAAGAAGAGTGTAAACACCCATTATATTGCTTTTGTCAAATGGTGTTTTTTATCTTTTTAAACATTTAAAGCAGGCTGCACGGTGGCGCAGTTGGTGGCACTGTTGCCTTGCAGCAAGAAGCTCTTGGATTTGACTCCTGGCTCTTGGCTTCGACTCTTTCTGCATGGAGTTTGCATGTTCTCCCCATGTATGCGTGGGTTCTCACCGGGTACTCCGGCTTCCTTTCCTCTCACAGTCCAAAAACAAGACTGTGAGGTCGATTGGTCTCTCTACATTGCCCTTAGGTGTCTGTGTTGCCCTGCGATGGATTGGCGACCTGTCCAGGGTGTACCCCGCCTCCCGCCCATAGACTGCTGTAGATGGTTACCAGCTTCCCCACGGCCCATAGTGGGTTCCACTATGGAAGAAGTGGTAGAAAATGACTGACTGACATTTATAGCAGAAGTATGATGAGTTTTGTTATTTACACACATTTGTTTGTCCATGGCCCTTACTGGGTTCCCAGTTCAAATTTTTGTAACCACTGATTGCCACTGAATAAAGTTAAAGACATTTTTTAATCTGACATTTTGCAGCTAAAGTAAAATATTCATTTATTTTAATCATTTTTTTTACCAGGTGTGCTGGTAACTGTGGAGGGACATAATTAACACGCTATTGTAAATGAGTGCACATTTTAATAACCGCTCTTCTTCCTCCCCCTCAGCATCACCTACATCAAATAACTGTCGACACCACAACCTGCTATCCTCTTTGGTTTGGATCAACAGTGATGATCAGTTCACACAACATCGGCCTGAACAGCAGCTGGACACATGTTAGCCCTCCTCTTTCCTCCGGTGGCTGGCCTGGGTCAGTCAGGCCTCCATGAATAAGTCATCCTCTGGAGTCTGCTCTGCCAGGTCTATTTATGTGGATTAAAATTGTATGACCTTTATTAAGATTTAAGGACAGACTTTGTGTGGCGCTTCTGCTCCCGTACAGCAAAATCCAAAGTTCTGTTCTATGTCAAATTCCTGCTTGTTTGTCAGATGTTATTAACAGATATGCACCGTCAGAGCTGATGTTCAGCTTTTACAAGGAAAAAAAGCTTTGCTGAGGCAGAACCACGACACTGGTTTGAAACGAGGGTCTCAAATACATGTAACACAGCAGAAAACATTTGGAAAGGAGATAAAATTATTTATATTTCCTTGTACTTTCTGGCTTTCACTTCTTGGATTGAGGCAGAAGGGGAAGTTATTAAGTAATTTTGCTCAAACAGAAAAATCGTGGTTCCTTTCCAGCAGTGACCCTTCACATTTAGTTTAACTGACTCAGCTTTAAACATCTGCAGACTCACAATGTTTCAAAGCTTTTGTCCCCAAACTGTGAAGATAAATCTTTGTTCTGGGCCAAATTAGTGTTTCTGATATAAGAGCGTTATTTGCCCAGTCCTCTACCTTTTTTTTTTTTTTAACAGTTTTCTGCAGTTTCAAACTGTCTATAGAAGCAATAACTTAAACAAAACATAGTTATTTCCTATAATTTGTAAGTTTTCTAAAGCTGACACCTTCAAAAGGTAGTTGAAGAAAATTAAACGTCATGTTGTCAGCTGAAAAATCAGTTGTTTTTTTATCTGCAAAACCAAACTAGTTCAGCTAGACCCAAACATATCAACATTTAACTTTTCCAACATAAATGATGAAAGATGAATCATGGTAATGTTCTTTTATTATTCCTGAGGAATGATGAGGTTATACATTCCCAAGCCATATATTGTTTTATTTTTCTTTAAAAACATAGCACTATATCATAATCTATGTATATGTTATAGATTAATTACACTTTATAGACAAATTAGATAAAACAGTGAGGCACATTAGGATGATACAAAAACAATAGACGTGTCCATTTAGCTCTGTCTTTCAAAATGAAGAAGTCAAACCAAGGCAAAGCTTAGAAAGTTTAGCTCTATTCAAAAGCAATCATAACTGACCAAAATCCTGTTCAATGACCATAAAAAAATAATGAAAACAAGATTAATCTTTTAAAGTGAATAATTTATCTTATCTCTCTGGTAGGAAGTTGATTGTAATGTATATAAAACAATAAACCATAATAAATTGTTTTAAAATGTCATCAAGCTTTAATGTGGCATACAACCTCTACAACTCAATTGTTAAACAAACAAAATATTTTTTTTCAAATCTTTCTCATTTCTAGAACATCTCCTACTTTCAACCCGCTGCAGGGGACCCCACAGTTTGTATGTGTGTAGAGGTTCAAATACAAATAACCTTATCCCCCCGAAAACCAAACTATGAGCAAAGAAACAAGCTGTTTTTTTTCTGATAGGATTGGATATCTTTACAAAAATATTATGGTGAGAAAGTTAGCTGTAGGTCAGAGAGACTCAGCAACTCCTGATGTACTTGAAACAGTCAGTCAGTCAGTCATTTTCTACCGCTTATTCCAAAGGGGGTCGCGGGGGAGCTGCTGCCTATCTCCAGCAGTTTATGGGCGAGAGGCGGGGTACACCCTGGAACGGTTGCCAGTCCATCGCAGGGCAACACACAAACAACCATGCACACACTCATTCATACACCTAAGGGCAATTTAGAGTGACCAATTAACCTAACAGGCATGTCTTTGGACTGTGGGAGGAAGCCGGAGTACCCGGTGAGAACCCCCGCATACACCGGGAGAACATGCAAACTCCATGCAGAAAGACCCCAGATCGAACCCAGGACCTTCTTGCTGCAAGGCAACAGTGCTACCAACTGCGCCACCATGCAGCCCAGACAGTCAGGACTTGAAACATTGGTAGTATTTTTCAGCTTGCTGCAAGTAAGACACTGACTGCTCATAATTACTCTGCTTAACCCTATTTAAGAATTCAAAGGATTGAGTCTTTAATGTTTTGGTCATCAAAATTTATGACTTTAAACTCAGGAAAGATTTGTTTATTTTATTTTCTATAAACTGATAACTTCCATAAAAGCCTTTAATGCCTTTTTTTTGGTCAATCACAAAAGATTAAATTTTTTTTTGCCAAAACAATAAAGGTAACAAATATTATCCCTTGACAATGATGCTTTTCTGTTTACATTTTTTAAGGTTATGTCTGCATACATATTTTGACCCCTCCAGAGAACATCACATCTCTGTACATTCACTATTTTAGGACATGAGCAGGAATTACTGAATCACAGCAAGTCGATTCCAGGTGGTAAGCTTAAAACTTCTGTTTATGGTTGATGGTGATAGTTTCTCTGATATTATGCCCCTTCAGAATAATTGACAGACGCATTCCTAAAAACTGGTGTTGGTGTATGCAAGACTAAATCAGTGGTACAACAGTTCCTTCAACAGAGCTCAGTGGTGATTTATGCCTCATCACTGAATGCACAATAGAAGTACGCATACTTATCTCACCAAAAATAAATTGTTCGTTTTTGATTGTAATGTATTGCAGAAATTCACTGTTTGACCTTTGTTAATCATTGCATGGATGATGGTATATGTGTGTCCCGCAGAGGGCGTGTCACTTTTGTATAAATTATTTCATCATCCACCTCCCACCAGCACCTCTGTGCCCCTAATCTGGTGTGATATGTCATAGAAACAGTTCTGATTACATATTAATAAAAAACAGAGCTATGTGTGTGTGTGTCTGAAGGCTAGGATGTGAGGTGAAAGTAGAGGTGCCGTTGTACCCAGCAGGAAGTCAGCTCCATATGAGGGTGGGAAGTGATGGGTTACCAAGGAGATAGTTCTCACTCCAGTCAGGAAAAGTGACACCTCTAACATACACACAAACCATATCCAAGTCCTGATTCAACTGTTATTTCATAAATATTAGCAACTTCACAGGCATTCAATAAATTTGCATATTACTGAAAATTTCATTTATTTTAGTAACTCAATTTGCAAGTGAAAACCATAAAGATTAAATACACACCAGCTGATGTTTTCAAGCCTTTATTTCTGTTAAATATGGTGATTTTTACAGCTAATGAAAACACAACATTTTAAATTGGAATATTACATCAGACCTGTAAACAAACATTTTAAACAGAAATCTGGGCTTGAATAAATTCTGAAAAAATACTTTTTATTTTTTGTAAAATGGAATTTTAAGCACAATGAGGAAAAAATAAGGGCACCCTGCATATATTTTCCATTTAACATCGTGACTCAGCATTTTGAAAAAGGTTTGCCATGTTTAAACATCAGATATTTCGTCTGATGGGCTCCTGGCTGTTGAAGTGAGAGTGAGTGCCATGGTGAGATCAAAAGAGGTGTCTAAGGGGTTCAGAAAGAAGATTGTTCAAGCTATGAGTCTGATAAGGGCATTAAGAAGCCTTAAAAGAATTTAAAATCTGCTATGTCACTGTATGGAAAACTGTCAATAAGTGGAGGACATTCAAAACAACTGCCGACATGCAAAGGTCTGGCATTCCAAACAAGTTCAACCTGAAAGCAGACAAGGTACTAAAAGAAGTCTCCTAAATCCCAATTGCTACTCGTAATATGAAAGAGCATGCCTGTATAATCAGAAAGATGCTAGACAGGTGTAATATTCATGGGAACAGAAAGATGGAAACCTCAAAAAGACTGAGGTTTACCAGAGAGAATGTAGACAACGACCAGGACTTCTTGAATATTATTTGGACAGATGATTAAAAAACGGAATTGTCTGAACTCCAGGACAGAGGACATGTTCGACATAAACCAAATGCAGCATTCCAAGAAAAGAACCTCATATCACCTGCAAAGCATGGAGATGGAAGTGTCATGATGTGGGGATGCTTTGCTGCAGCAGGACCAGGCCAGCTCACTATCATATAATTCACTATAATTTAACCATGTGTCAGAGGGTGCTAAGGGAAAATATGTGACCATCTGTAAAAGATGAAAAGCTGAAGCAGAACTGGAACATGATTCTGATCTAAAACATGTAAACATGAAATGGGCCATAGCTTATGGAAACCCCTCAAATATCTCACAGCTGAATGTGAGGAGTGGAGCAAGTTTTCCTCAAACCAATTTCAGAGACAGGTAGATGCTGCAAGAAGTCTCCCACTGAAGTTATCAGGGAGTAGAGTATCCTAACCTTTTCCTCAGCTAGCTTGTTGATATCTTTTGTTTGAGGAGTAAAACGAGGTGCATTTCTGGATTTTAAGAGAAATTAAATACATTTCTTTTACAGAGGTAAAAAAAAAATGTGATTAGACATCTCAATTGAAGAAGATGAGGATACCTCACGACGAGGTGGAGAGTGTCAAAGTCTGAATTTAAATGCATTTTTCTCATTGCAGAGGTTGAGTAAAACCCAGCCAAAGGCATTTTTAGTTTATTTAATAATGGTAAATGTAAGCAATCTTCATCTTCAGCCTCCATTCACCAAAATAAACATTTTTAAAACTCAATATTGTTTTGTTATTAACTTCATAAAACAAGACTTAAAAAAAATTGAACAGTTTACACTGGATGAGATGGTTACGCACATGTTGGAGGTGTGACATCCAGCTCACTGGATAAAATATTACCATATTTCATAATAACTGATATGCATTTTTTTTATAAATAAAAAATATTTATCATAAACTGTGTTTAATATTTAATCAACCTAAAACAGAATAGTCTAGGTTTGACCCTTTATGTTAAATGTTTTTATGTTTGTCTCAGTCAGATGCGATCCTAATGCCTAAAACAACACAGCTCTGAAATGTTCCTTTTGTTGATGTTCGTGAAAATAATAAAGGGTTCATGAAACCTATATAATGTCTTAAAGAACATTTGATCAGTGGCCAAATCTCTTGTTTGTCCATGTTTCTTAGATTTTTACCTAGAGATGATTAAATGGAGTCCAGATTCATTAAGAATCAGAAAAATGTAGTTTTTGCACCAAATTCAAAAATGAGACGCCAAATTAAGCATTAATAATCAATGCAAAAACAAATATGAGGACACACACCCTTAGAATGAAAATGAAAATAAGTGGAAGATGAAGTGTTTGGAACACAGCTGGCCTGTAACTTCTAATAATATTTACTAGCAGATGTTCATTCTACCCGTAACAGGATGACACCATGAGTGGAGAGCCATCTCAGTCTAAAATCATTGCAATACAGAAAATCAGTGTAAGGAGGATTATCAGCATGAATTCAGACTGAGAGACCACTCACTAAATTATTCAACTCTCTCTTTTCTCCACCTGTGGTCAATCTTTCTGACCTCTCCTTTAAAATGCATGTAATTTATGGTTTGATTCTCTTTGAAAAGGGATCCCAAAACATTAAATGCTTGTGGGTGTTGCCATGCTTCTCTGCCGAAAGCTGATGTGTGTTTTGTGTGTGTTTTTTAAGCGGTACATTCTCCCATCAGAAAGGCATTCATTAAGACGTCAAACTTGAATTTAAAAGTGACGCACCATAAATGTGAGTGGAAAGTCGTCCTGCTTTGACTGCTCTGTAACGGGGACAGGCTATTTCTATGTTCCATTTTCCTGAATTATTGAAGGTGGAACTAAAGCCAGGTGCTGTGGGAAGGTGACAGCTGTTGGTAGCAATGTTGCCTTGCAGCAAGAAGGTCCTGGGTTCTGCATAAAGTTTACATGTTCTTCCCATACATGTGTGGGTTCTCACCGGGTACTCCGGCTTCCCCCCACAGTCCAAAAACAGACTGTTAGGTAAATTGGTCTCTCTAAATTACCCTTAGGTGTGAATGAGTGTGTGTATGGTTGTGTGTCCTGTATGTCTCTGTGTTGCCCTGGAGTGGAGGTGAATATGGGCTACAGCGATGATTCAACTCTGCCTGTGATCCCAAAACAGTGACAGCCAGGTCAACGACTCAGCTGGCAAAAAAACTGAGAAAAAAACCTACCGGAACCCCTGGCATGTTTTGGGGCGCATGCCCAAAAAATCAAGGTGGAACGACTCACTGGAAGATCTCAGCAATTAAAAAATAGAATGGCCAGAATTACAGAAAATGCCCCATTTCCCCTGGGAAAAAGGAGACTTCGACAGCGAGCTGCTGTCACAAAACTGATAGGAGTGAGACAGCTAGAAAAAGGGAATCCCCCCCAAAACATTTTTCCCGAATGACAACGGGAAAAATGATCCATCTTCTGACAAAAAATAAAAGGTTTGAAAAACAACCTTCATTCTAAAAACAGTCTTCTCCTAAATTGCCAGAGAAAAAAGCGCCCCCACGGGCCAAGAACCCCTAATCGTGGGCAACACAGCTTTGGATGGGTTTTATCTAAAATTCTTGAGAAAATAGTTGCTAATCAAATGTGTGAGCATTTGCACAGCAATGACCTGTTTGAAGAGTTTCAGTCAGGCCCCGAGCTCATCATAGCACTGAAAACAGCTCTGCTGAAAGTCACTAATGATTTTTTTTCTATCCCTCAGATAATGGACTTGTGTCTGTACTGGTTCTGTTAGATCTCATGTGCTTTGATACAGTCGATCACAATATTCTTTAGAATGGCTGGAATATGCTGTAGGGATCAGGGGAAAACAGCACTAGGGCGGGTTTTAAAACTTTTTTGGTCTGACAGATTCCAGTTTGTTAATGTCAATGATAAATCATCTTTAAACTCCAGGGTTAAATGTGGAGTACCACAGGGTTCAGTACTTGGGGCCAATTCTCTTTATTAATATATGCTTCCAATAGGTAAAATTATCAGGCAGCATAGAATAAATTTTTCACTGTTATGCTGATGACACTCAGCTTTACTTATCCATTAATCCTGATGAGCCCAACCAGTTAGATAGACTACAAGCAGTTTTTGAAGACATAAAAAATTGGATGATCTTAAAAATTTTTTGTTCTAAATTCAGACAAGACAGAAGTTGTCATCTTTGGACCGGAGTCTTTAAAAAAAAAAACTGCTTTTGTCAATCACTTAACCTGGATGGATTAAATTGACCCCCAAATAAAGAATAAACCTTGATGTTATTTTTGACCAGGACTTGTCATTTAAATCCCCCTATTAAACAGGTTTCTAGGATTTCCTTTTTTTTTCCTCTCCGGAACATTGCCAAAAATTAGAAATCCTATCCAGGAGTGACGCTGAAAAAATAGTCCATGCATTTGTTACTTCAAGGCTGGACTATTGTAATTTTTTAACTATCAGGATGTCCCAAAAAGAGTTTAAAAACCTTCAGCTGATTCAAAAAGCTGCAGCAAAAGGTTTATGAAAAATTAAAAAGAGAGATTTTTTTATATTTTTCCTACTTTAGTTCCCTTCATTGGCTCCCTGTTTAAAACGAATAGAATTTAAAATTTTTCCCCTTCTCACATATAAAAACCCTAATGATCTAGCTCCATCATCATCAGAGATCTGATTTTTCCATACGTCCTAACAGAGCACTTCTTTCAGACTGCAGTTTTTTGGGGTTCTTAGAGTCTCTAGAAGTAGAATGGGAGGCAGATCCTTTAGTTATCAGGCTCCCCTCCTGTGGAACCAGCTCCCAGTTTTAGTCCGTGAGGCGGACACCCTGTCTACTTTTAAGGCTAGGTTTAAAACTTTCCTTTTTGATAAAGCTTATAGTTAGAGTGGCTTAGGTTATCCTCAGCTATCTCTGTAGTTATGCTGCTATAGGCTTAGGCTGCTGGAGGACATAATGACCACTCTCACCCTCTTCGCTACATTCTCACACTGCTCTACAATTTTGCATTATTTGCTGTTATTTCAGCTTTTAACTTTGTTCTCTCTCTTTTCTCCTCCTAGAAGCTACACCTGGCCTGACTCTGTGTCTACCTGCGACACCTTTCTGGAGAGGGGCATCGTCCGAGCTTCTGCTGGCAACAACTTAATGCTCACCCTCTACCGATGATCCACATGGCCCTGTCTTTCAGTGTTTAACCCTTTCTCTCTCCTGGACATGGCGATTGACTGAGCTTTTGCTGTGACTAACTCTATGTGCTCTCTTTCAGACTCTAACCTTGAAAACTGGCTCAGAGTTTATCTGTTCTTTCTTTCTAGGTAAAACGACTAAAGGAGCTACATCCATTAACTTTTACTTTTCCTTCCCATAAAGGACTCCTAGATCAGTGCTTCTTTGTTCTCTTTGTGTCTCTGCTCTGTTCTCTCAAACCCCCAGTCGGTCGTGGCAGATGGCCGCTCACACTGAGCCTGGTTCTGCTGGAGGTTTCTTCCTGTTAAAAGGGAGTTTTTCCTCTCCACTCTCGCTACATGCATGCTCAGTATGAGGGATTGCTGCAAAGTCAACGCCAGTGACTGTCCACTGTCTCTACATGCTCATCCAGGAGGAGGGAATGCTGCAAGCCACTAACTGGATGCAATCCACTGGGTTTCCTTAGACAGAAAAACTTTTTATCCAGTTTGAATTAATAACTAACTCTGACTGCACTGTTCTATGATTAGGATTAATTGGAATGTATGTACCTGACTTTTGTGAAGTGCCTTGAGACAACATGTGTTGTGAATTGGCGCTATATAAATAAACTGAATTGAATTTAATTGAAATTGAATTGAATCTTTGACCATTATTCCAGGAGGGCATATGTGACGCCAGGCACTGACATTTGATAGAAAGGCCTGTCTCACAGTCTCTGCTCAAATTCATCCCAATGGGTGTTTGTTGGTTTGAAGAAGGGTTTTTGATCAGGCCAGTCAAGCTTCTCAACACTAAACTCCCTCATCCATGTCTTTATGGAGTTTTCTGTGTACACTGGTGCACAATCATGTTGGAACTAAAAGGGCCATCTCCAAAGAGTTCCCACACTCTTCTTGATTATCTTTATCTGTCTGTCTTTATGATTATTCCTTTCAACGGAGCTAACAACACAGTTGTTCACGAAGTAGTGAACCTCGCCCTATCCTTGCTTCTAAACCACTGAGACTTTCAGGGACGCTGCTTTTAAACCCAATCATGACATTCAGCTGTTTCCAATCTGTTCACCCGTGGAATGTTCCAAACTGGTGTTTTTTGAGCATTTCTCAAGTTTCCCAGTCTTTTGTTGCACCTGTCCCAGATTTTTTGTAAAGTGTTACAAACATCAAATTTAAAATGAGTGAATATTTACAAAAAATACAGTTTAATAGCTGGAACATTAAGTATTTTTTCTTTGTAGTGTAATAAACTGCACAGGATTTGTTAATCATTTTTTTCTGATTTTTACACAACATCTCAACTACATTGAAACTGGGGTTGTGCCTATCTCTAATTTCCTTGGAATGATTTGAAATAATTCTTTCTTCTAGTAAAAAAATAATGTTGGCTCTCCACAATGTTCATTTTAGAAAGGAAAAATGTTTTTGTGGCAGCAAACAGATTAGAAATGATTGGAAAATTCATAATTTGTCCTAGGACAAATAATATTTTAAATTGCTGAAATGTTTATTGTGGTTAAGAAGAAAGCCACTGTGTGAAGTATTAAGTTTTACCGGGAAGAATGAATATTTGATTTAGAGACATGCCACCGAAATACATTTTTTAAATGGTTTGCCATTAGTAAGGCTGTCAATATGTTGCTCTGTAGATATGACAAATACAGCCATACAAAAAGAGCGAGAGACTATGGCATGCAGCTTGGGTTAAATAAATGCTGAGTGAAGATTTAAAAGTTTTCAGATCACAAGTATTTCTGTAAAATACACATTTAAAAGATGCCATTTTTTCTTTTTTCTTTTCTGTAAAGTCTGTTTTCTTTTAAGATAACTGAACCAGTTTAATTCAGTTCAATTCAGTCTGTTTATATAGAGCCAATTCAAAACAAATATCGTTTCGAGGCACTTTACAAAAAAAGTCAATTCAATCCAATCAAACAGATGGATTTAAAGTCACTTATAAACATTCCAATTTGAACTTAGTTTTCAAGCTATGCAGTCAAGTTCACTTTATTATTCAAATTGGTTAAAAAGTTTCTATCTAAGGAAATCCAGCAGATTGCATTTAGACAGTGACTTGCAAATTTCACTCCTCCTGAATGAGCATGAAGAGACATAGTGAACTGTCATCTGCATTGAGTTGTTGACTAAATGCAGATGACATGCAGGCATTCCTCAAACTGAGCATGCATGGAGCGACAGCCGAAAGGAAAACCCCCTTTAACAGAAGAAAACCTCCAGCAGATCATGGCTCAGTGAGGGTTCACTTCCAAGTGAAACCTCCAGGGTTTCAGGTGGATCAGAGTTTGGTTGAGTTAAACCGAGGAAGCAAACTCTGGTCTATTTAAAGCAGACGAACCTTCTCTGGTGTGAAAGCACCCTAAAACTAATAAAGCCTTATCCAAACACTTACACCTTATTAGTGCTGCATCAGAGACATAATTTTTATACTCTAAATATGTTTTGTATTGTGACACAATAGACTGCAACATGTTCTGTGTGAAACACTTTTATAAAAAATGGACTGGGTTAATTGTTCACAAACAGTTCTCTTAAATTCCCACTTTAAAATGTCAAGCTATTTCATTTGTCTCCTCCTTGAACATTTCTTTCCGATCCTCCAAACTGTTTTATTTATTTATTTATTAATACTTTACTACTGGTAAAATGCAACCACTGATAATCGTTTCTGAAAACCAAAATTAATTTTAGTCTAATGCTTTAAGTAAATTCTGGGGTAAATTACTACATTTCTAATATTAAAGTTGGGTTCCAGTTTAAATTCAGACCCTAACAGTCAGGTTTCTGCAGATCCAGGATTCATCCATGAGTCATTTTGAGCTCAGATTTAGTAATGTCCAAAAAACGTCTTAATATAATCATGAGTTGTGGTAAAGAGTTCTGTTTTAAACTTAAATTTGTTAAATGCCTTTTTTTCAGCTTTGTAATGCAAACATTTTCTGCACCAAAAGTGTCACTGTTTGTGTGATGCTATATTTTGACCCCACCTGTCTCCCTCTCATCCCTTTTCACCCTGATTTGTGTGTTAACATGTGGAGGTCATAATCAAGTCTTTCTGGAAAGCTCCATGTCAGCAATTCCAGCATCTCATCAATATTAATCAGAGTTGGTCAGAAGCTGCATAAGCATTCATTAGAGACTTATAAAAACTAATCATGGGCATCATCTGAGGTCAGAGGACACGCAGAGTTGCATGACAACACGCTGGACGGGACACTCAGCAGCTTGTGTTTCCACAGGTCATTCCTCCACTGCTGGGCTGTGTGTATGTCCTCGTCATACAGGAACCTTTACAGCTTTCATCAGTGTGTCTTTGGCCAAAGCAAAAAAATGTTCATTAACATTAGAAACAGGTACTAAAGCATGTTGCGCTCTTGCAAAGTTTTACTTCTTTCAGCTATTTCTTTAGGGTGAGGTATGCTTTTAGATATACATCATGTTTCAGGAAATGAATAACAATGCTTCTGGAAACCCTGTTTTTTTTTCTCTTTAAATTAGGGGTGTCCACCCCCAATTCGCAAGGGCTGCTGCACTCCAGGTTTTCATGGCTGAATTACCCCCTTGTAATATCACCTATATCTGCTAATTAACCTTTTTCTATCATTCAGGACCATATGTAAAACATGCATCTTTTTCTGCACTTTTTTCTGCATTTTGCAGCAGTTAGGATGGAATGTATTTTTCAACCCTGGTCATCAAGGCACACTGTCCTGCATGTTTTAGATGTTTCCCTGCTTCAGCACACTTGATTTCAATTGATGGATGAATAACAGGTTTTTGCTGAACTGCAATCATGTGAATCAGGTTTGCAGAGAAACTTCTAAAACATGCGGGGCAGTGTGCCTTGAGGACCAGGGTTGATAAACAATAGCGTATCCTAACTGATGCAAAACCTGACTCAAAGGCCTTGACTTTAATGTGCGTGTGCAGGAATCCAGATCTAACCCTTATGTGTTACAGAAGGTACGCCTGCAGCTAAAACACACATGGGGGGAATGTGTACATGCAGCTGCTTTTGTCAGTGTAAACTTTGAAGACATCGTTTCAAGTTCAGAAATGCCCTCAAAGCTAGATGTATAAACTGGACAGACCTTCTGTCAGCAAGTTGGTTTTGGAGAACACACACACACACACACACACAGTCAGAGTGACTGAGCAAACAACAACAGCAGCACATAAACAGGTGTAATCAAATGTGCAAAGTGCTGAAGAGGGTGAAATCTGTGACGTGCATGATAAAAAGGCTCTTCAAGCAGCTGAAATGCCGACAGTGACGACGAGGAAGAAGAGATAAGACGAGGCCTTGGCCCGAGGCTTGTTGGTTTGTGTCTCTAACAGCACTTTGTTTGAACCTCTGCGTGGCCTCTCCTCTTATTGACGGCTTCTCCTTCATCACCCAACCGGGGCCACAGGGAGGTGGGGGAAGGTGGGAGGTGGGTGTGCAGGAGGTTCGACACCTTACCTCAGAGTTGGACGCTGGTGGTAAAGCGCTGATGGTTAGCTAGCACAGCTCCCTTTGTGCTGAAGTACGAGCTTTAAAATGCTGTGTCTGCCTCCAACACACACATACGTCCGCTCACATCTCAGCAAAAACACACACACACACACGCACACACATACGGCCCTTCTATATGCATCCGTCACCTGGCACTTGGAAACCAGTGGGTAAAGTGTGGAAAATACACGCGAGAGTGAACTTACACATGTGCAGCGACCGATGGCATCACCTGGGATAGGAGGTGGCTCACTCAGCTCTTCCATATTCACTGATCGCCCTCACACATACACACACACCACACACACACAGACACACATCTAAGGTCATGTTGCAGCCCAGAGGACGCCACCTGCCCCACTAGCACTGATACGGTCATCAGTGGGGTCATTCATTGTTTTGTCCCTCAGGGGGCAGGACGAGATAGTGTTCTTGTAAAGAATTTGTTTTCTTGTTTTTTTTTTTTTATCTTTGTGAGTACCAGTGCAGGAGACTGGGAATCTAGCTGCAAATGGAGGACATTTGGAGCACAATATTAGAAAATGAGAAGCGTTGAAAAATAAAAAGGCAGAAGAGAGTTGCTGTCGGATATTTAGCATATCGAGACTGGTAAATTACATCATAACTATTCATACCTCTTAATTTTTTCACATTTTGTCACATTACAACCCCAGACTTTAATGTATTTGATTGGGGTGTTATGATATAGGCCAACACAAAGTAGTCCTAGTAGAAGTGGAAAGAAAATTCTGTATTTAGCTTTTCTGAGTCAAAATTTTGGAGAACCACCTTTCACTGCAAATACAGCTGCAAGTCTTTGGGGATGGGTCTCTACCAGCTTTACATATATAGACACACGAATATTTTACATTCTTCTTTTTAAAATAGCTCAAGTTGGCTTGAGAGTGTTTGTAAAGAACTATATAATATGAGGTGGCAGCATATCAGGGTCCAGGATGGAGCGTTGTAGCAGTAGCAGCAGCATTTTCACTGAGAGTGGTCTGCAATTTCAAGCACGATTGGCCTCACTTGCTTCATCCCAAGCATAATTTCTTCACCCTCACACTGGGATGACAGTGCAGGGGTGAAGGTCTAGGCACCATAGCTGTTTTGGTTGCAACCCAGATAATTTAATTATGCAGTGGAAACTGAATATCCCAACTGGGACAACAAATGATGATGATGATGATGATGATGATGATGATGATGGAACATATAATCCACCCTCTCAACCTAAAGTTATCCACACTACAGCCTTTGCACAGACAAATGGATATATGCTGGGTTTCCTACTCAAGGATCTCAGCTCAAGAGGAGCACCCACACCTCCAAATTGCAGCCAAGCTTTAGTGTTCTTGTTCCTTGGAAAAAGAAGAAAGCTAAGGGCTATTCAATCTGCAGTCTAAGTGAAAATAAATCCCTTGCTTCATTCTTAGCTACAAATTAATGTTTTTATTAATGCTTAGCAAAAGCCACAGCATGACCGCTAAAACTTAATTTCAGACTTTTAGGTCTCGATTTGACCAGTGCACAGCGATCTGTGAAGAACACACAACTTTTAGATTTTTTGTGCATTATTCCTTCTAACTGCATCCGTCATGGCAATCCCACCCAAAATCTGTGCCAGGTTAAAATGACTGCCTAAAACACTCAGTGGTGTGTGGCGCTCAGCACAAACCACCGCTTCTCCTGCATCCTCTCATGCTGTTCATGATGGAAATACTGAAACTCTGCTAATCAACCTTCAAATATTGATTTATCCCATAGCAGAAGAGGAAAAAACTCAAGATGATGCGGCATTGTGACTGTGTTAACACTGAAGAAGGTTGCCTGAACTAGCTTTGAGTCAACCCTGTTCGGATGGACCCTGGTGGTCTCAGTCTAGTGTGAAGGGGGCCCTTCTAAAGTGAACAAATACACTTTAAAGCAAAGTACAATTTGCATGAACATGTCAGGACAAAAACGTGTAACCAGCCCTAGTCATTTTTAAACAGTTTCTTTTTCTTAACATCAGTTTCTTAGTTGTCTGGAATTACATGATTTGCCAAAAGCACTCCAAGTTTTTCTGGACAGCCCTGAAAGGAGAAAGCTTTAGACAGTTTAGCCGCATCTTTTAGAAACACTTGAAGTTTTTAAATTCAAGGCCTTGTTTAAGCCATATCTGTTCTTTTTTAGAGCACAACCAGTCAGAACTAAAATCCAAATTAAGGATACTTTAAAAATCCCAAAGTACAAATATATATAAATAAACTTGACTTAACTTGACAAATATGGAAGGATATGTGCTGAAAGGCAGAGATTGAGTTTTTCTTCCGAAAGAAGGAACATAAGAAGGTGTATAGAGTTAGTTTGGGTTAACAATAACAGTGAAGTGAATTCTATACTTGTGTAACAATGATAGTCCTATAAGCACCACAGAAATGCAAACATTTTTTTCCTTTTTGTATGCGTGTGTGAAGAGGTTGTGGGGTCACGATGCTGCATCTGGTATGAGGCGGACATTCTGCTGGTTTGGCACTTTAGCATGCTGCTGCTTTAGTTGTGTGTGTATGTATACACAGATGGCACATTTGTGGATTGCATTTTTTATTTTATTTAAGTTACCGTGGAAGCTGGCGTTTCATTTTTAGTCTCATATGGGCATTTACTCATGAAGGAATTCCTCCCAAAAAGAAGACGCTGTGAGCCTCCAAACGACTTGAATCAGTTTCACTTTCACAGCTCAATCTTTTGTGCACATGTGCTTGCAAACCAAACTTTCTGGAAGCTTCTGTCTACAGTTCTGCTGATTGTTTTTTGTGTCTCTTGATGTATGTGGGACAATGAAATAGTGCTCATGTGTTGTGCCGTAAATCCCGCTCTGTTTGTCTGCGTTCTCCCTCATTAGTGCGAGAGAGTTAACGTTAGCACAAGTGTCCTGCGCTGGACCGTGAGATTAGTAATTAACGCCGAGTCTAACGAAGGGAGGAAAAACAACACCTCGACAGAGTCCGACCATCAAGCAACCAGAGCTGCTGACGAAGACAAACCTATTTCCTGACGCTCCCAAACTCCCAAGCTCTCCCACACCAGGAGTACAAACAGAACAGATTTCTGCGTGTGTGTTTTAATGCATCTTATTTCATCTGTAGAAATGGAAGGATACGAGAGCAGGGAGAGTCTCTCACTGTATTTCTCCTCTCTCCAGCTCTTATTCATAAAATATTTTAAATTAAATCACAATTTCAGCTTTTAGACTAATCGCACACTTGGGTCCCTCAATCTGTCAGAAACACCCCCCCTCCCAACACACTGAACAAATCGACTCTCCCAACCCTTCAACCCTTCACCGCCTGGCTTACGGAAATCCCAGAAATCCAAGCGGACGGTTAATGATGTCACCGACTGATCCATTCCTGTGTCCGCCACGCTCCCGCTCAAATCCCCCACAATTCCCATATGTGCTCCATGATAAGTCCCATCATGCCTTTCAGCTGACCCTCCTCGGCCCCTGTTATTCATTCTGGCCAGTCTCCTCCTGAGCCCGGATTTGGGAGGACCGGGAGCTGGTTTGGAAGGGTTAATGGGAAGGTAAGAAGTTGGAAATGGAGAAGAGGTAGAAAAAGGTGTGTTTCACCTTAAAAAATGTTCAATAGGACAGTCAATGGGAACAGGGGATGACTGGCACTTTACACGCCGCTGTAAATCCTTTTAGTGGTCTCGCTGCAATGGTGAGGAGGACAGATTTGGTTCTTTTATCTCCTGAAAAGTATTTGTTTTTACAGTGAGACTGAGTTGAGATCATGAAAGAGAATGAACCAAAATCCTACACATACCTAATGATTTAGTTGGTTACATATTAATATTTTATACAATATTTTATAGACTATTTTATTTTACATGCAGGAAAATAGATTTATTTTAACCTTTGACGTTTTTTGCACCATAACAGAAAAACAAAATTGAAGTGGAAGGAAAAAGAAACATGGTTTGCAAATTTCTTTACAAATAAAGATCTCAAAACCGTAGCATGCATTTTGCTTTAGCCCCTTTTACTGTGATACCCCTAAACAGAACCCAGTGCCATAAATTGTCTTCAGAAGTCACCTAATTAATAAATTGTGACAATCTGTGTGCAATATCAGCTGTTCCGTCAAGGCCCCAGATGTTTGTTTGTGAACATTAGTGATCAAACAGCATCATGAAGACTAAAGAACACAGCAGACAGGTCAGGGAGAAAGATGAAGAGATATTTAATACGGGGTTAGGTTATAAAACAACATCCCAAGATTTGAACATCTCACAGAGCTCTGTTTAACCCACCGTCTGAAAATGGAATGAGTATGGCACAACTGTAAACATACCAAAACTTTGTCAGGCCATGATTACTCTGGAGGCACTGCAGATCAATTGCTCAGGTGGGAAAATGTGATGACAAAACAGGTAATACTTTTGCAACCCACAAATCTAGCCTTAATGGAAAGTAAATGGTGAATGAAAGACAAACACGAGGAATATAATGTTCTGGTCAGATGAGACCGAACACACAAAATTGAATTACTTCCATCTAAAAAGTTATTTCATTTATACTGATAATATATTTCCATCTAACTGTCATGTTTGCATTAAAGGCCTATTGTTATTTACACTAAAGTTGAGTTAGTCTGTGATACACAGCAATATAATCTCAAATAATTGTATTTTACAGGCTGAAAGTAGGAATTTAACTGAACACATTATTCTTCGATCTGCTACTAATCTGTTCAGTAGTTGTCATAGACCACTTCGGTTTCAGATCTTAGGTATATGGGACACTTTTGCTCCACCCTTTGTTTTGGTATTTGACTTTTCTAAAAGCAAATCATCAGGCAGGGTCTGTTTAGTTCAAACATGTGTCCTCATGTCTGGTTGTGCTTTTGGTTTTGTTTGTTGGCAGGCGATTTACTTTCAGCTTGCACCCATTGCTCTGAGGGAGGAATCGGAGGGAGAACGAGGTGCGTCCGTGAATAATTGATAATAAGTAGATTTCAATAGGCTGAACACGTCCCTCCTGATGAGCCACCTGTCCATCAGCTGAGACCTTTTTGTCATTGGGTGCTTTAACTGGTGATGGATCAGAGACAGAGGAAAGCATGAAGAAGTGGTGCAGGAGGAAAAAAAGGATGGAGGGATATGGAGGGAAGGTGTAAGTGCATGGTAGAATTAAGTGGCTGATGTCCCCACACTTGGAGAGACACAGGGGGAACGTAATGCTGCAGAACTCGTGGACGTCGAACCCAAACGTGCCGTGAGCAGAACCCATGAACCTGTGACAAGGAGCTGAATTAGAGGAAAGTGGCTAAAAAGCCCAGAGGAAGCTGCTGACCGAGGCACTTGTGTGGATCAACTCTCCTAGGTGGCTGCCAGCTTTTTTTTTTACGTTTCCTCCAGGTCTACCAAATTATGTGTGTGTGACAGAACGCTGGTAATGGCAGCGGCGACCGGCCGTCTCTCAGACCAAATGGACCTCAGCTGTCAGCTGCAGTAGACCTAAACTGAGTTTATGAGAGATTAATACAGAGTGACATCCTGTTTCCTTCAGTCTAATCCTAATCTCATCTGATGGGGCTGCATGTGAGAAAATGTTCTGCTTACATGGCCTCCTTACAACAACTTTTATCACATTTTTTTCTACAGTTTTGGACAACACAAGAAAGTTTGCACTGAAATCTCATTTGTTGAAGAATGTCTGAGACGAAAAATATTTAAATGTGCTCCCACTCCTAAAGTGCAAAAACAGATCCTCAGATAGACCTATTGATAATAAATCATATTGATTGTCTGTCATTTACTGAAATCTACAAAGATGAGAAAAAAATCCATACATAAATGGTGTACATGAGTACTTTGAAAAATTTTGTGAAATTGAAAATATATATGAATAAGGAAATATGTTTGTAAATTAAATCACTGAAAGATAAGAAGGCCATTAGATATAAAGATAAAGTTAATTTAACAAGAGATCACAATTATGTTATTCAATCATTTGGTCGTCAACAGAACAATAGAACAAAATATCTTCATATCGAAGTGAGAAATTAAATGTTTCAGACAAACTGAATCACTGGGAAGTACGCAGTTTTTTCACAGACACTTTTTAACTTTTGGTTAACTTTTTAATAAATAACAAAAGTATGGAATTAGTTGCATGTTTTTTGTACATTCGAAGCAAGATTGACCAAGATCATTTTTATTACAGGCTGTTATTTAAAACCCCATAATAAAAGAGGGTGTACTTTACCTTTACTACACCTGTGTGGGTAGATAAGACCATGGATGGGTCTGAAGCAGCAAGGAAAATTTCAGCGGTTTTAAATGTTGGGGTTGGGTTGGGAGTGGGTGGGTGGGTGCAACACATGTACAGTAACACAAGTAGCGCCCTATTTCATAATGTGAGGACTACAGTGACCCTCTACGTTTTACCACACACTCACACACAGGTGGGAGGTGGGGCTATAAATTTTTCACCATGATGATCTCTGATGTAAGTGGCGGACGCTTGAATCTTCTCTGCTAGGAGCTCCTCCACACGTGAAACACTGCTAACAGCTACCTGGGGAGGAAACACACAGCCACTGTATATGTGTGTGTGTGTTTGTCATTTCAAATCCCTTTCTCTGAGTGGATGAAACTAAATAAATAAACACACTATTCTCTTACTTTCATTTAATTAAAAAACAATGCTTTACGAATCTTATCCAAAATTACTTGGGAAAGACATATTTACCTCGCTTAACTCCCCAAACATTTTTTAAAGTGTATAGATCTAAAACCAACCTTTGTGTCCTTGACAGACCTTTTGAAAAATTAAATTCCTTCTCCCCATCCACTCCACAACTCCCCCTCCTCTGTCTCCTCTTCCTCACGTTCCAATTTTTCCTGTCTGCCCTCACTTTACTCAGAATGATATCAGAGGTCAAGTTGTTGGGGTTTCCAGCTTATGTTAGTCATTTAGGTTAGGCAGAAACCATTGTGCTAAATATGTTTTATGAACATATTCAACCATGACAACAAACTAAGGACATAAACTATCATTTCTAAGCACTTAAATGAATGATCAGATCCTTTTTAGGTATAAATATTAAGGCATTGTTACTTCAGAAGAGCAACAATACATCATTGTTGTATAAACCATCCTTCATCCACAGATACAGTATAAGGAAGGTAAATACTAACCTTAGGACAACTGTGAACAAACAAAAGTCTGCAAACCTCTATAAATCATCGGAAAAATGTTAATTAAGTCAAACAGATGAATTAATGATACAGTTTAAAATGTTAGCTATACATTTTTCTTTTGGTAATTAGCAAACATATCTTTTATCTTTCTTATCACGGCAAATTAAAAAAAGAACAATGTAATTAGATTGACGATATTCAAACATAATTCATCACAATAAATTAGTACAGTTACACCTACAATTATTCAGCCCCCACTTGAAATTATCTTTATTGGCAAAATCAAAAAAATATTTCAGTGTTTGAAACAAACAAAGTACACAAGAGCAGTTAAATAAAACTAATATTCTAAGAACTGGACCGAAATATAACCCCAAATCCTACTTTTAATGACTACTGCAGTCACATATTTATTTAAACCCCTGGCCAGATTTATAAAAAAAAAAAAAAAAGCATTTGCAAAAATGGTGTTGTCTCAGGCACACCCGGTGCAACCAATCCAGGGCTTAATTAGTTGCATCAGTGTATGGGTGTCAAACTCCAGTCTTCAAGGCCTGATGTCCTGCAACTGTCAGATGTGTCTCTGCTTCAACACACCTAAATCTAATGATCAAATGATTAGGTCTTAGCATGAAATTAGAGCTTCACTGCATGCTGAGGAGGTGGTTCAGCCATCTAAAGATGCTTGTCATGAAGGCGTTGAATAATGTTTTTGTGTTCAACTGGGAGAAAATAATTGGAATATTAGTTGTAATGAGCTATTTAAATTCTTTTTGATCCTGTGTGAGTATTTTATTCCAAACAGTTGTACTTCATACAGGTGCAACTGTATGTTAGGGTCTTAAATATAATTCTTTGGTGTTTTCACGACATGACTTCCAATATTTTTTCTTCCAAATAAGAAACATAAAAAAAACTTTGACAGCAGGGAGCACTTTATGTTGACATTATGAGAGCTGCCATTTGAACAGTTTTCCCACATCTGAATGTTTGCTGCAGGTAAACACTTAATGGGAAGATCATGTATCGCATTACACAGTGTTTAACAAAAAGAAGGTGAGATGTAAATGGCTTTTTAAACCCAAATAAAAACAGTGCAACCTGAGCTCAGAATGGCTGCAGGTCGAATATTTATTTTTGCAAATCTCATCACCGTTTGTTACTACATACGAAAACACTGAGCAGAAAACTATAATCTTTATCAAAATTACTTTTGTTCTTTTCTCCTTCATGGCTGAAGTCCTGAGTCCTGATTGCGGACTTCACGCTGTCCAGCATCATATCTTTTTCTTTCCCCTTCGGTCTGTGTCTATCCCAGTCTCTCTCTAAGCTTTAAAGAGTTTCTCCTTGATCCTTTGGAATCTGTTTGTCCTCTTCGGCTGACTGACAGTGGCGCTCCCCTGGCCGTCGCTTGGCCTGAATCTCTCTGCTTTAGGTCTCTGCAGCCGGCGCTCATCTAGGACTGATCCCAAAGAGGAGAGCTGCACATCTGTCAGAATGGATTTGACTCCCTCCTCCTTCCAGGGATGTCCAAAGTGCTTAAGGAGCGTGTGAATGAACAACCCCCTCTGCCTCTTTCAAAGAGCAACTGTAGGCAAGCAAGAATGAGTTTCTGTGAATTTTTACTTAATTTTTTTTATTTGTCAAATTTTTTTTTTTCTTGTTATCTAACGAACAAAACTTGAATAGACAGGTGGATAAAATTTCTAAAACGTTCCATTTTTTTCTGGCCTATAGTATATAATAAATCTTTGTGGATGCACACAGCTCTTAGGTTCCTATATTTGCTTTTTGAACTTTCTCTTTCAACAGCCATGTTTGGATTTAGATTCATCAAATCCTCGCAACCATGATTTTAGCCCCATTCAAAAACACATCATGACAGCGACATATGTGCAAAAAACCTTCACCTAGTTGAATTTTATTATCTGCATGAGCCATAAATTTAAAACTGTGCACATATATTTATATTTATATTGTAGCTATATTTATACTGTTTAATTTGAGTACTGTATTGCACCGACTACGCCAAAACAAATTCCTTGTATGTCTAAAAACGTACTTGGCAATAAAGCTTTTCTGATTCTGATTCTGATTCTGAAATATAGTCTATTCAATCCAATCTGAAAGATTCAAAGTGAATTACATTCATTCGAATTCAGCGCTTATAGTGAAGTTTAGTTTATTGTGCCACTTAAAATAAAAAGTTTATTTAAGGAAACACAGCTGATTGCATCAAGTCACTCACTGCAGCAGTCCCTCCTTCTGAGCGAGCATGGGATGACCTTTTCCAATTAAGAAATGGCCTGCAGCGCCTGGTTAAGAGTAGGCGGACGACTGGAGGTTTGATAAGACAGAACATGCACGCAAAAAAAACTGGTCCAGTAGTACTTTGTATTTTAAAGAGAAAGTAAAGAGTTAATTTCAGCCGTAGGCCTTTTAGGGGCTTCATGAGAGTAACGTAGCTAAACAACACATTTACTATAGAACCCAGATAAGATCTGTTTTGCAAAAGACCCATTTTAGTGAGGACAGGGCCTCATCCAATATTCGTTAGCCTTGTCTCTGTTTACAAAAATCAGCAAAGGTCGCTGATTTTCCCACTTGAAACTTGAAATCAATTGGGTTGGGTTAAAGGTCATCCCAAGGTCGAACTTCTGCTTTCTGAAGTATATAGAGAGCAGCGTTAGTTTCTGAGGAGTAACTTTTTACCCCTCAATCTTCTTGTTAGGTGTGTCTCTGAGCATCAGGATACAGACAAGTCATTGACTGGGTCAGGAAGTGGCTGAAGACAGAGAAGTTGAAGCTGAACTTCATTGATAAGCCTCCTTCGGTCCCAGACGAGGAAGGAAGCAGTCCAGGCTGGTGGAGGATGAGGTGCACTATAGATCCAATATTGGGACAGGAGTCCAGTCATTGCCAGCAATTGATCAAGATCACAATCCATCAGGAAAGCATTGAACAGCCTGCCTCTAAAAATAGAACGGAAAATACCTGAGAGCAAGCAGTGAACAGGGTCAGCGTGGAGTCACAACTGACCGCTCGAAGACTGTCTGTCCCAGCTCCAGTCTGTTAAGGCAGGAAGTGAACTTCAGAGCTGTCTTTCATCCAGCAGCTTTACATGGGGTTTACTGACACGTTTATAGTTCAGAGGTCACAATCTCCTGATCCCTCATTTCTTTGTTTGATGCACAAGCAGCTACATATACAGTTAAAAACTGAAGGGGTTTTTAACTGTATGGGATTTTGTAAACATTTTTTGTGGAAATAAATTATAATTTCCTTCAGATTCAGCTTGTTTTGGATAAATCAGCAAAAACTCAATAATTGCTTAACTCCTTTCAATGATATATGTTACAACCTCATTGAGACTCACATTGTGCCCCTAAAAAAATAATCTGGTGGGTAAAGACTTTCTCCTACCAGCTTCCACCAGCATTTTCACACTGTCTTCTGCTTTTGTTCTAGGGATTGTACACACATTTTGTACCAAAACATGTTCATCTCTGGGACACAGAGTCTGTCTCCTACCTGCACAATATGATGGCTGGATATTTTTATGGTACTTTTAGTGTTTATATGTGTAGTTGTGGGCTGCACGGTGGCGCAGTTGGTAGCACTGTTGCCTTGCAGCAAGAAGGTCCTGGGTTCAACTCCTGGCCATTGGTCTTTTTGCATGGAGTTTCCATGTTCTCCCCATGCATGCGTGGGTTCTCTCCGGCTGCTCAGACTTCCTCCCACAGTCCAAAAACATGACAGGTAGGTTAATTGTTCTCTCTAAATTGCCCTTAGGTGTGAATAGGTTGTGTACATGGTTGTTTGTCCTGTGTGACTCTGTGTTGCCCTGCTATGGACTGGCAACCTGTCCAGGGTGTACCCTTCCTCTTGCCTGTAGACCGCTGGAGATAGGCACCAGCTCCCTGTGACACTGTATGGAAGAAGCGGGTTCCACAGGTTTTCCTCCATTTGACTCAAATGTTGTGAAGTAACCTATCAAGAGCTTACAAAGCTACACCATCATCATCATCTGAAAGTTTCCAAATTGTTTAAAAGCATTGTAATCTTTCTGTATGTAAATAATAGTAATAGTATGTAGGTATTAAAAAATATGTCTCTCATTATCCTGACATTTAACAAATAGAAATAATTTTGGTAATCTGACCTGAAACGAGAATGGTTTAGTCTGATTTAATCCCAGAAAATGAGTATCAGCTGAATATGCATACACAATAAACAGGGGAATACTAACAATCAATTTGGCACCCCTCCCAAATTGAAAGTCTTGGGAAGAGAAATATTCAGTGTGATTTAAATACTGTAACCTCAGGTAAAATTTAAGTCAACCTTCTTACATTGTTTGTGTGTGTAAATCCATTTAAGTTCTCATGGCTTCTTATTTTAGCTGTCCTAAATCAGTAAAAAAAAAAAAAATACAGCAGCTGAAAACAGAAAAACAACACGCATCAACAGAGAAAATCAGTTAAATCAACATTTTCTGTAGCTTGAGCTGAACTGAAGACTTCAAGATTCCCAACAGCTTCATACTGCAGATTTTTATGGTTTACAGATAGCAGGTATTCTTTCAAAAAATCTACAAATCTATCTAGGAAAAAGATTTATTTAATAAGATTCAAGCGTTCTTCAGACTTGGGGAGAGTAAGGAAAGCTAAGTGGAAGTAAAACTTGAAAAACTCCTTCCTAAACTGAGGTGTGTTAACTTTATTTTTCTTTTTATACCCCGAATTTATAGACTGGAAATATCTGTAAGATGTTGAAACACTTTAGAAGGGGCTTCCACATACCTGTGTTATAACAGGGAGAATAAACTGCTCCTGTGAAGTGAAATATCACCTTAAGCTGCTTCACTTTGTTTGGGAGCCAGCAAGCCGACGGTGGTGCCAACATGGAGTAAATCTTCTTGGGTTTATGTGTTAAAGCCTCAGAGAAGGAAGGAAGAGGATGGAGGACCAGAGCGGAGAAGGATGGTGGGGGCCACTGGAAGACGCCTCGGTCCTGCCCATGGGAGATAAGTGTCCTACCCCTTCAACCTTATACACCGCTCCCTGAGAATATGTACAGTATGTATATGATATGGAGATACACACACATACACACAGGATCCAGATAATCTGCTGGAAGAGGTTTACACAGACCTCACAGCCTTCGCTTGGTGCACAGACACATGCAAACAGGTTTTTACACACATGGACCTATCCAAAGATAGCGCTTAATGTGGCGAGGACTGCGTGCATCCTGCGCTGGCTGTGGAGAATCGGCCTGACTAAGCTCTGAATTTACATGGCTAAGCAAAGTTGTTAACCCTGAGAGGCAGGGCCAGAGTGGTAGCTAATGGGATTTCTCTGTTAATGAAATTTATAAAAGAGAGGGAGAGAAAAGAGAGAGAAAGGGATGGACAAATACAAACTGTGGAGAGAAATTGAAAAAGCCTGACCACTTTCCTGAAGATTTTGTTTTGTTTTCTTTTGACATTTGCTTAAAAATTTTTGAGTGGGGTTGGCAGAAAGTAAGACGGCACATAAAAGTTTTGGTATGTCAAAGTGTAGACATAGTTGTGTTGAAGGCTTTAATCATCCATCCGTCCGTCTGTCCGACAGTTCGTCCGAGCATCCATCCATCAATACTCTTAGAGGGTCGGGTCGGGGGGGGGTTGGGGCTGCTGCATGTCTCCAGCAGTCATTGGACAAGAGGCGGGTTGCACCCTAGACAGTTTGCAAATCCATCAAAACTCTTTGCTCCACAGCTCAGCTATAAAAAGTGGCACCAAAATAAAGCACAAAACGTACTACCAGCAATCACTAAAGTTTGGTATTTGGTAGCACTAAGGTTTAAACCTCTGGACAAATACCTGTTACATATCATAACATGTAAATATTGTCAATTTAATAATGTTTTGACAGATTGTTTGCTTTTCATAAACTAAAAAAGTGGGATGAAATTTTTAAAAAAGCTAAATATTTACAAATGAAAAATTGGCTTTACCTGCCAAGCCAGTCCAAGCCCTTCAAATAGACTAAGAACTGACTAACGTTCTGAACAAAATTTTACATTAGATTTGAATAGTAATAAAATACATTGACATCAAGAAAGAAAGAAATACAAATGAAAACCAAACTGGTAACTCATACTGGGTTAAAAGCCAATCAGAAGAAATGGGTCTGATAAGTGACTGAATTTCACAATTTTATCAGAGCAAAGACAGTCGAGGTCCTGTTCAGATGATTGGAGTGACCCAGACGAAGAATGCAACTGGAGCAGCTCTGAGAGGTACAGTTTATTATGTTGAGTAAAAACGTCCAGGATTTTGACATTAAATGAGTTATAACAGTTTTAATACTTGGAGGTGAGGCAGACAAAGGATCATGGGAAAGCTATTTTTAAGCATTTCCGGTGATATCACTTATTTAGATATGAAGACATTTAAGTTTTTTCAACATTTCTGGCCCTTCTTGTTTTTCGTTTTGTATTTTTTTATGAAGCTGAGGTATGATAGGTTTTGGAGTTAAAATACAAATTTTTGTCCTATGCCTTATTGGGCTCTGTTTAGTAAAACATAACTAGTGTGGCTGAACAGTGTGGCTTGCCTTTGTTTTCAGTCCCCCTGAATCAATCCTTTGTAGAACCACCATTTATAGTTACAGTCTTTTGGGGTATTTCTCTAACAGCTTTGTAAATCTAGAGACGAAAATTTTGCCGGTCATTCTTTGTAAAACAGATCAAGATCATTCAGATTGAATAGAGAGTGTCTGTGATTATCAGCTTTGAAGTCTTGCTACAGATTCTTAGTTAAATTTATGTTTAGGTCATTCCAACACATGAAAATACTTTAATCTAAACTGTTCCATTCTAGCTCTGTTTTAGTGTTGAGGCTCTTTGTTGATGAAAGATGAACCTCCACCCCAGTCATTTACAGGCTTTCACAGGTTTTCTACCTGTATTCAGATCTATTCATCTTCCCATTAACTCTGGCCAGGTAATGCTGTGGGATACAAAAGTATCCCACAGCATTATGCCGTCACCACTATACTTCACCAAGGGAATAGTGTGTGCTGTTTTTTTCTTCTCCGACACTCTTGCACAAAAGCTAGATCTGTGTAGTGCAAAGTTGTCCTGTTGACATTTTCGCTCACCTGAGCTGTGGATGTCTGCAGCTCCTCCAGAGTTACCACAGACTTTGTCTGCTTCACTCTTTAATGCTCGCCTTGCCTGGTCTGTCAGTTAAGGCGGATGGCCATGTTTTGACAATTGTGCCATACTATTTCCATATTCAAATGATGAACTGAACAGTGCTCATTGAGATATTCAAATATTAGTTTTAGTTTTATAACATAATCCTGGTCTCTCTCTAAAATTGCTCATAGGTGTGAAATCTTACAGTACTTGCCCAAAGACTGCTGGAGAAACACACCGGCCCCCCAACCTCTTATGACCCTGCAAAAACAAGTGAGTACTGACAACGGATAGGTTGATGGTGATGATTTCTGTCATAGCAAAGCTGCATAATTCCTTTAAACTTCATAGCCACAGTTTGATATACATATAGCTTATTCAAACATCCTAACAGATAAAGTTGACATGTTGGATGATGTCGGTTTGTGTTTCCTTCCTGCCCTGTGGTTGTGTGAGTTGGATCTTGGCCTCTCAGCAGCCTCTTTTGCCCCGGGGTGAGTGGGCAGAAGATTGTGATGAGTGAGGAAGAAGAAGAAGAAAGAGAAGAGGGCAAGTGTTGAAGTGAGTGAGAGTGTGCTGATGGGGAAGGAAATTACCCCCGAGTCTGCACATTCTGCCACAAACACACACCTATGTTTTCCTGAGTTTGGTCTGCTGTTTTAGTTTGATGCTGAGGCAGAATTCTTCACACCCACCTTAGGCCCAAACCCAACCCCACCCCACCAACCCCCCCACACAGATTCAATACCTCCCTCTTCCACCATCTCACCCCTCCACCTCTCTCGCCCTTCGAACCCGGCACAGTCAGCACCGGTATGGCGACGGCAATCGATGCTCTGCGCCCCACTGAGCATGTCCGCAAAAGGCCGAGCGAAGGGCCCCTCCGCAGGGGATTGTGGGAAATCTGATTTATGATGTCCGCAGTGTTGCTGACCACCAACTTTTACTCCCTCTCTATTTGTCTTTCCCTTTATCTCTCCATCTCTCTCCCTCCTTTCTTTTTTCCTCTCTGTGATTCACCTTTTCATGTCACTGTTTCTGCAGAATATTGTCGCTTTATGGAAATGAGAGCAACTGTCAAAGAAGCCTCCAAGGAGGCGAACCAGAGGGGAAAATTTACAGCATGATCCATGATGGGGCACTGCACAAACAGGAACAGAATGGCTTTGTTTAGGAGGATGGTGAGAGATAAAGCAGCTGAGAAAGGGGGAAAAAAAATCTGTGCTGCCAACTTAGCGAGTTTTTACTATATTTAGTTTCCTTATCTTCAAACTGAACATAATGCATCCCTTAAGTAAATTCTCATCTATATCATTAATAAAGAAAAGTTACTTGTGACTACTTTTTGACTAAACTTTCTGGTATTGTTGCAGTCTTTTGGACATATCCTTTTTACTCTTCTCAACAAGCATTGGGTGCAAAAGACTCACAGGCGGACAGGTCCTCACAAAGCAGTCCCTCTCAGTTGCAGTCAGAGTAGCAGATGTCATGTTTTGTCCAGACTGTAAATGAATTATGAATTCTTTAAGCTGCTACTGACTGAGGGTTAGAAATGTGACTTTAAAAAATATTTAAAGAAGAATTTTCTTTTGTAATTGTAAACATATAGGTAATTATAGAGTATTTTAACACACATTGTGTTTCTACTACAATGTCCTTCCTCTCTCCTACAGATAATTGCTTAAATTGCTACAGAAGTTTTACATTGAATTAGGTATAGGAGCTCGAACAGATACAATATGGTATTAACTTTTTTGTGTAGTGTTTCAAAGAAAACCTCATAAACCCCTAAGATGATCTAATGCTTTTAGATGTCTCTGTCTGCCTCACTCTCTAAGCTGTAATTCTATAATCACACTGAAAGGAGGATGTATATTTAATATCTTATCTTGCTGTGCTGATGACATGGCATGTTTTGAAACATTGGTTTCATAACTATATCAATACCTCATCTCTTTTTCATGCCATTGATAATTGTGTCTCTTTGAAAGCACAATCAGCCTCGGAGGCACATTGAAGCATTTGTTCGGCTTGTTTCAATACCTGATTAAAATCTGCTGCTTTGCTTTATTAACACCAGACCCATCAAGATGACAGAAAGCAGTAAAATTAAATAATGTAGTTTTTACCTTACTACCTGAACATATGAAGAGATTTCACAGGACATAAAGTTGGCAAATATAAAACAGATAAGCAGATAGTTTCAGCTCAGATCACCAGGATGTACTTCAGTTTTTCTTTCTTATTTTGTCCATTGTTTTTTGATGCTACAAAAGTTTTTAAAGATCTGCTTTGAGATTAAGCAGTTTTGACATCTCAGCTACCCACAGTTCCACACGGGAGAAGCTGGCTGTCAGCGATATTTCCCCAGCGACAGGCCGGGCTGGGGCTTTACAACGTGTTACAGCAATTAGATCTCAATTAGCTGAGGAGTAAACACACACAGTGGAGGAAAAGCACAGTGCACTGGAAGAAAAAACGGCCCCGTTGTCTCTGGGGTCTTGTTTGAACCTCAGCGTCCCACATGTATACCTTGCAGCCCTCTGGGCAGGATTTAATCTACAGATACAGGACGTAAACACACCCAGAAGTGGGAATGCAGACAGGACAACCAGGACAACAAACTGAAACCATGGTAAATCATCATGATGCATTCAGGTAACTACCTAAATATTAAAGTGCCCTGTCTCTTCTGATCCTCATTGCATCCTCCTTTCCCAATTCTCATCCACAATAGTTTTTTTCCCTATGTTTTAACCTCAACCTCTCCTTTTCCTTTCCTGCTCCTTCCTGACAGGCTCTTTCCTCTCTCTTCCTCTCTGCCGGGTCGCTGTGCTTGTCGCGGGTGATAATCCGTGTCACGGCGCCTGATTGGGGATTAGGACTAGCAGTTTATTCACGGCAGGGAGAATGATACAGCGCTTAGTGGCACAGGCTCCCGCGGCAGCCGCTCTCTGCTGAATTAGCAACATGTTTGAATGAGATAAAAGAGACAGCTTACCCCACCGCACTCCACCACCTAATCCCTATACAGCTGTGAAATGAGCCGGGCCGGCCACACCACACCTAGACCCACACTGGCTGTCGCTTTCTTGTCCACCCCCCTACCCAAAATGCACACACACATTATAGCATACCTGCATGAGCACACACACTCAGACTGAACTCTAATTCCTAACCATTGAGGGCCTGGAGAGCACCAACCTGCATCACAGTCTGCAGAAATACTCTGAAGGTGTTTTCTGCAACAGATAATATTCAGGTTTTATTTTTAAAGGTGCCGCTTCATCAAAATACCGACAGTGGTCAAGTTTTTCCACTTCACCTTAGAATAGGTTTCATTTCGAAGAGTTATGTTTGAGAATGATTCAGGCACAATTCAATTTTGTCACCATCCCGAGGTGTTTGGGTTTTGGTTTTCCTTTGTGTTTGTACCTTGATCATCTGTTCATCATATTCTGTTCATTTCTCTGTGTTCACTATTGTTACCAGGTGTCTCCATAGTTCATTATTTGTATTTAGCTTATTTATATTTAGTTTATTCTAATGTTATTTTTACTTTGAGTTTTTATTTTTCGGTTCGATATTTCAGCTGGGTTTCATGAATCTCTGTTCAGCTCTCTCTTAATTAGTCTCTTTCCCTAAGCCTTCCCTTCTACCACAACTGTTCCTCATTTCATCTCGTCAGCTCTTCTGGTTTACTTGTCAAT